>JABSTR010002479.1:0-57138 GCA_013339765.2 Haemaphysalis longicornis | reverse complement strand
CCCCCCCCCCCCTATATAATGCCCTTCGGGGCCTTTAGGGTATCTAAATAAAAAAACGTAACAATCAAAAGCTCGCTAATGTTGCCGAAGCCTTTTAATAACACTTTGAATGAGCTATCTAGAGCTGCTCATTGTGACGGGGCAGCTATAGTCACGGCTACTAATTATGAAACGCGCAGTATAGTGCAGACGGAAGTTGATGCTCGCCTGAACAACGATACTCGTTTGATTTCCCGCCAATAGATGGTCTCCGTTGATGACTTTTTATTTACTTGGGCAGCCAGCAGTGGATGATGCCTGTTTAGTAGATGCTTTTGCAGCTTTGCACAACAGATACAAGCCCCATTTTTTACCAGTCCACTGTTTCTTACATAGCTTGCTTACGAAACGGCGAAAGAGGTGAATTTTCATGGGAACAGACTTTTGCAAATCTTACTTTTTAGCTATGCTACGATCATAACGATAAAAAAAGAAGGTGAATCTTCAGCATGTAATTTCCCCGAATAATTTTTTTTCAGCGATGCGGCGCCAAGCACATGCCTCGAGACATTCGTTTTCTGCTCTTTGGACTGAGGTGGCTTCTGGACTTTATGTCGGGGTGACAACAATAATTCCACGGATGCTTGCGTACCGTAATCACAACAAACTTGTAACAAAAGCATTGGTCTTGCTCTTTGTTTAGGAATCTGAAATGACATAAAAAACGCTCAGTAATATGCCATCGTGCATCTTCATTGTTCTCATTTCTCGCACACAAAAACGCGTCTATTTAAATACTAGCGCTTTTACCCGGCGATGCCCGGGTGGGCCAGTATACCTATGGCAGCCACATCATAGGGGAGACAAAACTTCCATACATAGGGAATTAAAATTTCGAAAAACGATTTTTATCGCTGGGTTCTGGCCTACGAAATTTTGATTTCCGGAAATTCCATCCCTTCTAAGAATATAGAGAAATCGTGTTTCGGTGAATTAATGATTATCTCGATTGCCTGTTCAGCTATTCAAATTGTTTTGGCTTATATAGGTATGTAGGAGGCAAAAATCAAAAAACGTAGTTTCAGCATTTGGCCCTAGGAAGTCACAACTGTACGAATGTGCGTTTCTCATTACGGTGCCTGTTATACAAATTCCCAACTGCACGTTCGACCGATTTATGTACCGGATTTTTTTTTGAACAACTCTTACTTTCGCATTTAAACATGGCGTCGTCAGACGCTGCTAAACAGGCGACAAGAATTGTTTGAAATTATACACCCCAAACGACTGAGACTGAAACGGCCTAACAGGTACTATCGACGCCCAGGCAAACTACTGGTCCTACGGGCTTGTAAATATTTGAGCTTCGTCCTTTCCTGTGGTAGATACTCAGTATAGATACATTTGGAAAAAATACATCCCTAAAAATATCAAAAAATTGATGGGGTTCACCGTAAATTACTCATGACATCGCAGGCCGATTTAGATATTGAACTGGTTTTAGCTCGTATGTGTAACCCATTCAAATGTCTAAATACTGTTTAACGGCGTTTTCCGGGAAAACAAATTTCGGGTTTTTTCCTACCAAACGTGCTAAAGGGGGCCAATATTGTTAAGATTACACCCCTTCCACAAATCAAAATGGGTGCTGTATGATATCAACACCCACCACTAATATTCTGGACCTTCATACATAAACTTTAAGCAGTACATTTCTGTTTTGGGTAGAAGGGTGTATTAGGCTCTTATTTTTTACTGCACTCCTATGTAATAAAGCAATTGGCCCCGCGCCTTCATGCTTCGCTTAAAATATTGTCCAAAGATGACGCTTTCTTTGCCCCTGGTACGTTAATGCAACTCCTGTGTATACCTCCAACCTCTCGTGTTCTGTCCCGCATTTTACTTTTCCCTCCCACCTCTGATACGCGTACTACTCCTGACACTCTTCCCACCGTACGTTTCCAAAAAAGAATGCACGACAGTTCTAATTTGTGATTTATCGTCGTTTTAAAATATTTATTAGCCCACTTTCCTTCACCACCATCCTCTGTTATAATAGTATAACCTATTGACATTCGTTAATTTAAAAGCCGTAGTTTGCTTTCGGAAAGTAAGGTCTGAACAGACCCTAGTCAGTCGTCCATTGGTTTTGCTGAGGTGCATAACAATACAGCATCGCTCGGCGGGGGCTGCGGGAAAGTATCTCCATGCTTTTTCTTATTAGGAAATGCGGGATTCGTATTATTACGAACGTTTGCATTACTTCCGGCTGTGTGCTGCTAATTCCTTACCACACATTTCTCCGACCCAATAAACGCGACCTACCATTTAGCTGATATGAATCAGGATGCACATGTGCTTAGTTGCAGCGGTGGCGTAGTTGCAACGGTGGCGTAGAGGTAGAGCCTCCGCCTCACGTGGGAAGGACCGAGTGCGTTACCGGCGACCATTGCCGGTAACGCACTCCCTCACCAGAGTAGGATTGGCCACCCTGGTGTATTAGCGGCCACAACCTCCCATGAATACCCCCATTAACCCACGGCCCCCAGTCTCCAGTGGCTGCGAAGCAACTGACCATGGTGGCGGTCAGACCTGTGACGCAGCAGAAGGTGCTAAGAATACCTGAACCCGGACAGGCCGCAATTGGAATCTCAACCTGGCATCGTTTAACACGAAAACCTTATCTAGTGAAGTGAGACAGGAGGTGTTGCTCGAGAAAGAAAAGGGCATTACATGGCGGAGAAATTGTACTTGAAAACTGGCAAACCTGTATACGCAATGCCTAATGACCGCAAGTGTACCGGAATCTTGGAATTACGCGAACATCTACCTAATCCAAAAGAAAGGTGACATGAAGGACTTGAAAAATTACAAGCCGTTCAGCTTACTCTCAGTCGTCTACAAGGTACTTACCAAGGTAATCACTGACAGAAATTCTGCAACCTTAGATTTCAGTCAACGTAAAGAACCCGCAGGGTTCCGTAAAGGCTGTTCAACAATGGAACATATTCACAGAACGAATCAGGTGATAGAGAAGTGCGCTGAGTATACTGAACCCCTATATGTAGCCTTTGTGGATTATGAGAAAGCATTTGACTCGGTCGAAACCCTAGCAGTCATTCTGGCATTACGGAACTAGGGGGTAGATGAGCTATATGTAAGAATACTAGAGAATATCTCCAATTGGTCCGCAGTTGCCATCATCCTCCATAAGGAGAGCAGTAAAATAGCTATAAGAAAAAGCGTCAAACAAGGAGACACAATATCTCCAATGTTATTCACAGCATGTTTACAAGAAGTATTCAGAACGTGGGATTTCGAACAGGTGGGAGTAAGGGTTTAATGGAGAATACCTCAGTAACCTCAAATGTGCTGATGAGGTTGCCTTGCTAATTAACTCGGGGGACGAATTGCAAAACATGCTTTACGCACTGGACAAAAAGACAAGAACCGTGGCCTGAAAATTAATATGGAGAAAACAAAAATAATGATCAATAACCTCGGGACAGCACAACGATTTGAGATAGGTGGCGAGGCAGTGGAAGGGGTAAGCGAATATATCTACTTAGGCGAAGTTGTGACGCCGGATCCGAGCCATAAGGCAGAGATAATTAGAAGGGTAAGTATGCGGTGCAGTGCATACGTCAGACATTCTCAGATAATGAATGGCAGCCTACCATTGTCCCTGAAGAAGAAAGTGTGTGACAGCTGCATCCTACGGGTACTCACCTACGGGGCAGAAACTTGGAGGCTCACTATGAGGGTTCAACTTAAATTGAGAACGACTCTGCGGGCAATGGAGCGGAAGATGATAGGTGTAATAATAACGGACAAGAAGAGAGCAGAGCGGGTTGGTCATAACCGTTGGTCATTAAGGGTAATAGAGTGTATCCCTAGAGAAGGCTATCGTGACAAAGGGCGGCAAAAAGTTAGATGGGCAGAGGAGATCAAGAAGTTTGCGGGGATAAATTGGTCGCAGTTAGCACAGGACAGGATAATTGGATATAATGGGAGACGCCTTTGCCTGCAGTGCAGATGGTCTGTATGGATGATGATGATGATGATGATGATGATGATGATGATGATGATGATGACACACGTGCTCCGTGAGTGCCTGGATAATTTCCCGAACAAATGGTACCTCAAGCAAGTTGTTCTATTGCAATCGCGGCCACTTATACGTTGTTCATCAGTTGATCCGTATTTCTAGACGCTGGGTGCACGTTAGGCCAATTTAGGGCCACTTGCATTCATCTAGAGCGCTAAGCCTACCGCTAGCGTAGTAGACCAAGGCGAGGTACGGCCCAAGGTTAGGCTCAACGACGAAGACACACACCATGCCACGGTACCTGAGTTCTTCGACTAAAGTAACAGGCTGAGAAAGGTAGCTAGGTGGTTCACGCGAAACGTAGAGCAGACCGCACCCAGAACGTTCCGCTGACAGTTGAATAGTACGGAAACAGCCGACAGGTCGAATATAATTTTTACCTTCCCATTCGTACAAAATTTTAAGCCGCCAACAAAATTTTCGCAAGCAAGGGCAGGAATACTTGGGTGTAATATGCGCTGACTTGCAATATAAGTCATGCAACATGTCGCGATAAAAGATTCCGGACTTTGCATGTTGTATTTACGCCTCGCGTTAACCACACTTTTTTGTCTTTATGCGTAACTGTTGATTGTGGGGAGCCTTTAAAAGTAGCTCCTCAAAATGGTGTATAGTAGGCATTTAAAAGGTGGAGCTAGGAGCCCTTCAAACATAAGAAATATGCTTTAGTCTATTCGTTGAATCCCGCCGTTGCATTACTCAAAATACAGGACATGACAGAAACGTCTACGTTCACTAAGTGTCGCAGCGGTAGAAGAGATTTCCATACAGCAAAAAGGCATTTTAATCATTGTCATGAGCTCTGGTTGACAATTCTTCAGGATTGGGCACAGAAGTACCACTTCAACCACAGCAAGCAACTAGCAGCATTTCAGGTTAGTACGTAAATGGAAATCTTTCCGGCACCCTTTCAATTTGTTTTTTCCTGTGCGAATCGGTTACATGCACCCAAAAACACCAGACATATGTGCGATTTTGTCGTTCTCCTTTGTCTCGGTACCCGGAATATGAACAAAACAGAAAAAATCAGAAAAAAACAGCTTTTTATCCACGCAAATAGCATACGAAAGTACAAATACGTGTGACAATTGAATGCTAAAATGTAACGCAATCTTTCCGCAACCGTGATTTGTAATATTTTGACGTTTCCATTAGCTTTATTTCTTCTCTTGTTAAGACAATTGAAAGTGTGCTTACGCTTTCGTACGCTTCGGTGCATGTACAAGAGGCTTCGATAATTTCACTTTCGTCTGCTCTACAGCTTCTGTGAACATGTGGCTACGGAAATATAGAAAGCATTTTCTTTGTTGTGCGCGGCGAGCGTTGCCTGCGCTTGCAACTTTACCCGCATAAGGCAGTGCACGCTTATTCTTTTAGTTAAGTATCTGTTTATCTGTCCCATGCATGCTTTGCCAGATACATTGGTAGTTCGTAAACGACCTCCCGAATGGAGATTGCGTATTTATTTGATTCTTCATTCTACATCACTGACTTCAAGTCTTTTTCTGGTGGTAACCGTTCCCACATGCTCGATTATTTCAGTAATGCTGAGTAAACTACGAAAAAAAACTACAACCGGCATCTTCTTTGTGCATTTGCTTTTGCTTTTGTTAATCCCTTTAAATCCTACAGTAGCGTTTCACTTATAACCACATAAATGCTGTTGGGGTGGGCCAGCCAGTTCACCACGCGGAGCACCTTGAGTAATCATAGTGGCGGTATTGGTGACACCACGGACCCCGAGCCCCCAAAGCTTGATAGAACCAACCATGGCGATGTGTTTACAAGCGCAGAATAAGACCAACGAACGGTGGTACTCAGACCTATGGTGAATATCCGGCCATGGGCTCCCTTTCTGTCTACCAGGCAAGGCGCTCCGGGACCTCTCTCGGCATCCGGGTAAACCGAGCAAAGAAAGAACCACAGTCCCCTGCTTGTTTCGATGCTATATGGTAAACCGAAAACCCCCTCCAAGCCCGATATGATCTTGTGAAATAGGTAGATATCCTTGTCTCGTTTCCCACTATCATACTCATAAGTGTTCGATTAAAGACAGCTTCGAGAGAGGTCTCCGCGGCTCGTTCCTTTCTTCACGAGTTTTCGTGCCGTGAAACCCAGGAGAAGGGACCTCCAAATCTAAGCTACAGCAAGCGCATTCGCTTCTGTTCGACGCATTATTACCTTTGCAGATTGGGAATGAAGCCGCACACGGAAGGAGCCGATTCGGGAAACAGCGGGGCAGCCTTAGAATCAAAAACCTGAACGAACCCAGCCGTAAGAGATATCTGCCCGACACAGCACGATATGTCCGCGAGAGCAGACAAGACCGACTTGGAGAAGACGCCGATCTCTGCTTTCTAAGACGGTTCGCCAGCTCGACGCTGGACCCTACCATGGACGCCCTTCTCGAAAGGTGGCGCGTCGTCCGACTATAAATCACGACAATTATCGACCAATTTGAAGATCTCCTCCCAATGACAAGACCATCACTGAGCGAGTTGAATATGCTTGCTACTAAGTTGACAGTACGTCATGACAAACTACGCAACATTAACCGATACGGGGAATATTCTCTAGACATTAATAATCTGGAGGCCGAGTTTGAAAATGAATTAAACTTCGACGCTGTAGTTTGTGTAGCAAGATCTAAGCTTGAACTTAAAATAGCTGAAACAAATGAGAGCTCGAGAAAACCGCATAGCATTTATCAAAGACCGAATTCGGGCAGAACATAAGGAACGCGGAGAAAATCAGACAGGATATCTAGAAATTAACAAGTCCTCCAATGCAAATCACTCATAGAAAGGAAAACGGTGAAAGCTGACATAAAAGGAAACTGGATTTTCAAGATATAACTCGAATGGAAACCGAAGGTCTTGTGAATTCCCCCGACGAAACTGAACGCGAAGAAGGGACCACTACCACTACATTCTTGTAGTGAAAGGCGATGATTTCTACTATGAGTGGACTTGCGCAAACTAAGGAAACCACCAAGAACGTTGACATCGATGACCTGACACCAAAGATGTCCAAGGAGAAGTCTTGTAAAGGTGAAACAGGGCTCCAAGTAACCAATGGGAGAGATTGGTAAATTATGGATCCCACGATGTTCGACACTGCTTTTCCTGGCAAAAAGAAAAGCATACCTTCGTTACAACCCGACGCACTTAGTCCTCTAGTATTCAAACGTAAGGCACTGAGAAAGCAGTGCGTGCAAAAGAAAAACGAATCTGCCAAGGGGAATCGTTCAAGGACTGACGACCTTACGTGTGGTTGTGCTCATACTTTGCCAAAATTTAAAAAGAATTACCGTCGCCTGCTGATGTTGAGAATACGAAGGAAGCATCTTCACCTTCTTGCAAGAAGACGCACAGTGAAGCACTACTCAAAGCGCATAACTGGAACAGCTCCCAACACTACAAGCCGTGTCGTGCCCCTTGAGGAGAGCCGCAACGCGAACACGACCCCTCCCCATCCGGCTGCAACAAAGAAGTACCTGCAACCAGGACACGCAAAATCAGATCAACTAGTCTCAAAAGAGTGCATCTATGGGCTCCAGTGCCTCGGTACTTGGGCCCACCAAAGGTAAGACATTTTTGGTCCCACCAAAGGTAAGATCGATGGAGATGGAAGCCGACCTGTGTTGTACTCTTTTGGCCATGCGGACATGAAATTAACCCTCCATGGACTGAACACTTTCTTGGCCACGAACAATACTCATTCATTGTGGCGCGGGGGAGGATGTTGTGAAATAAGTGGATATCCTTCTCTCGTGCCCCAGTATCATCCTCATAAGTGTGTTCTATTAAAGACAACATCGGGAAGGGTCTCCGGGGCTCGTCTCTTTCTCCACATCGGACCCCAAGAAGGGAGCGCACCGAAGTACCATTTCCGTCCCTACCAACAACTGCTTTCCCAAAACGAGAGCACTACCCCCGCTTCCTGATCATTGAATCTATTGATAAGGAAACGCCGGTTGCCTCACTGCCCTGTTCTTGATCACGAAGTGCATAGAAGGATTTATGGGAGGGTCCTACAAAGCAAAGAAATAGAGAACTCAAAAACTGTTCGTGAAAGTCAACACCCAGCAGCACAGAAGAAATCTTGAGCCAGACACGCATCGCAGATCTTGATATCAGGGCCGCGCCCCACCGAAGCCTAAACAGATCACAAGGCGTGATCTCAGATTCCCACCTCATGAATGAAACCGACACCGATATGCTCGAGGGTCTGTGAAGTCAGGGCGTAACAGCAGTGAGGTACATAGTCATACGCAACGAAGACAAAGAAATCCCTACCAAACACCTGATATTAACCTTTGGCCAGTCACCACTTCCCCAATTCATCAATGCAGGATTCATTCGATGTTCCGTTTGGCCATACATCCTTAAACCGTCGCGCTGTGTTAAGTGCCAAAGGTTTCAGCATGCTGCTAACTCCTGGTGTGGGGGACTTACCAGTGCGAATTGCGCCCAGTAGACCACCCATCTGAAAATCGTCCATCTCGAACCCTGACCTACGCCAACTGCTGGGAACCCCACGCGGCCTACTCTCCAACCTGCAAAAATTTCAAGCTGGAGGTATATATTATCAATATCTAAATCACTGAGAGCGTTACCTTTCCAGTGGCGCGAAGGAGGTTATCCTCTTTCCCCTGGTGAGGCACTCTGGCGCAGCTCGCCAAGGGAAGGAGTGTCGTCTCGTTTCCACGGGGACGCAGTTCAGCGAGTCAGACCAGTTGCCGCCCCCGCCCCCCGCTGGATTTTTTTCTGCATCCCAAGCGCCTCCACACCGCTGTTTGAGTCACTAGTGGTTGTGGTGACAACTATTACCGCCGGGAGTGACGCGGCCTCCACCGTTCCTCAGCGCCAGCCCAACGCACACGCGAGGGCAGGGAGGCAAAGCAGACGGAGGGGGGCCACGGCGGCTCCCCTCCCTGGTGAATTGTCTGTGCCAGCCGTGGCACCCCCGACACCATTGTCAGTGGTGGCTGCGGCAAAGAGCACTCAGATGTGTGCGCATTCCAAGGAGCCCGATCCGTCGGCCTCTCTGAGTACATCTGACGACGAAATTGACGTCGGACCGTCCTCACCTGCCGCTCTCCGCAAGGAACCTGTCCCGACGCCAAATCCTGCAGACGCCAAAGCCCAAAAGCTTAATTGATTGATTGATTGTAGGGTTTAACGCGCCAACGCAACGCAGGCGATGAGGCGCGCCGTAGTGGAGGGCTCCGGATTAATTTTGACCACCAGGGGATCTTTAACGTGCGCCGAAATCTCGTACACACGGGCGTTTTTGCTTTTCGCCTCCATCAGAAAAGCGGCCGCCGCGGCCGGGAATCGAACCCGCGACCTCGTGCTCAGCAGCGCAACGCCTTAGCCACTGAGCCACCGCGGCGGGTAAAGCCCAAAAGCTTAGAATCACTGCCGCGAAAGACAGCATATAAGCATACACACTACAGTAGGCCCTACACTAAACGGTGGGAAGAGAAAACAGAATTCAGTGTATCGGTAGAGCCCTCCTTAAAAATCTTCATGATGTGTACGAAATACTTTACCCCAATGAGCCAAGTGTCCTGTGTACAGGAAACACATTTTAATTTCAAACATAGAAATTTCTTGAATAGTTACATGATACTGCGCTGCACGCTTTATCACCTCGCAATATTCAAATAATGTCAGCGTCCCCTCCCTTAAACTGCCTCTCTCCCTCCCGACCTAAAAATCACGCTGCGTCATTGCTCGCCTATAACTCCTCCAAAATTTCTTTTATCGGCCAGAATCACGACACACGTTACTAAGGCCGCATCACGGAGTATCACCCCGCTTAAACCACACTTGCCCATTCGCCCCGATAACTGGTGGAACGTCAGCATTTGTCTCGTCCCTTTTCCTAACGCCATTATTCCACGGAATTCTTTATCCACCGACATCGCCACGTCTACTGATAACAAAAAATTCAGATAAGCTTTAAAAGACCTTCACATGAGGTATTAACGATATGAATTATACTGTTATGACTTATTGGTACTATTGGTACTTCCACTGCTTTTTTGTATATTTACAATTTTGTTCGCTTCACTTCACTGTTACCTTTCTACATTTTTTGTATAATTTTTATTTAAGGTATTCTTTGTTTGTATTTTCTGGCTTTCATGTTCTCCGTCTTTTTTTCTGTTTTGTTCAATAGTACTCCAGCAAACCCAGTTATTCCCCCTCTTATGTAATGCCTCCGGAACCTTGAGGGTATAGCAAATGAAATGAAATGAAATATTAGGAAGAACGGGGATCGTGGTGGTACACCTTCCGGCAATTTGGCCATCATCGCCCGAAAGTCGTTCGCGTGTCACACTATCCAAATTCAGACTGCCCTCTAGTCTGTTGCCATCCGTGCCACTATTTTGAATAGGTTGATAACACTATGCTCGGTTTACATCCGCCACACGGGGTACCTTGAGTAATCTTGGGGAGGGTATTGGCGACACCGCGGATGCCGAGCCCCCATACTCACGCTGTAATCTACCGTGGCTAGGAGTTTTAAGGTGAAGGGCAGAAACCACAAACGGTGGCCGTGGGAGCCCAGGTCAAGCTTCGGCGGATGGGCTCCCTGTCTGTTTACCAGGCAGGGAGCTCCGGGACCTCTTCAGCTATCAGGGTAAGGCCAACGAAGGACGTACCCGCGTTTTCTACTTTCTACTATGCTGTATGGAATTGTCAATCCTCCCCCCCCCCCCCCCCCCCCAAAAAAAAAAAACATGATCGGCCCCCGGAAAGGGGCCGCGCCGGAGTTTCATTTCCATCTCTTTAAACAACAGTCTTTTCAACAACCGTGAATAGCTATTCTAGCTTTCTTGTGATCAAGTCAGCTGACGCAGCAAGGCCTCTCGCTTCCTGCATGTATTGTTGGTTTATAAACTTCTGCAAAGCACAATAGGTGGAAAGTATCTAGCTAAAAAGCTTAGGACGGGCGAAATCCTTGCAGAGCTCAATGCAGAACAACATGCCCGCACTCTTCTTGCACAAACCCGCATCCATGATCTGGCAATCAGGGTCACACCCCACCGGAGACTCAACAGCTCCCAGGGCGTGTGATTTCTGAGACATATCTTCATACGGAAACAGAGGCTGATCTTATCGAAGATTTAAAGGATCAAGGCGTCACAGCCGTGCACCGCATGACGATGCGCAGGGACGATAACATAATCCCCACAAAACATATTTTCCTGACCTGCAACCGCTCCTCGCTTCCTGAGCATATCAACGCAGGCTTCATTCGATGCTCCATTCATCCTTACATTCCGAATCCGCTGAGCTGCTTCAAGTGCCATCGGTTCGGGCACAGTACAACCTCTTGCCGCGGCCAAAACAATCTGTGCGAAATGCGCCGCACAGGACCACCCCACCGACAACTGTGATTCTGACAACCTCACATGTGCAAACTGCAGGGGCCCACATGCGGCCTACTTCAGGAAATCCGAGAACTTCCAAATAGAAAAAAAAATTCAGTCTCAAGGTCACAGAAAACATCACCTTCCCAGAGACGCGGAAGAAGTTCACCTCTTTCCCCCTGTGAAGAACCGCCGACGCAGCTCGCCGGGGTGCAGAGCGGCGTCTGGTTTCCACAGGGACCCAGATCGGCGAGTGTGACTTGGTCTTTCCACCGCCCCCCGGTGGGTTGCCTCAGGCAGCCCAGGCTCAGGTTGCCTCAGGCAGCTCAGCAGCCCGTCACCACACCGCTTGCTGAGCCCACAGCGGTTGTGGTGCCACCCGCCTCCGTCGGGACCGGTGCCGCCCCCACCCCTCCCTCCCCGTCTCCTAGTGCATTGGAGGATGCCGAGGGGTGGACACCGGGGACCCGCATCGGCTCCCACCGCCACCGCACCACCTGTGCCACTTTTGGCGCCCCCGACCCCCGCAGCGGTGCGGCTCAAACTAAGGGCACCCGAACGGGGGCCATGTGCAGGGGGCCCAGTTCGTCCGGCACCCCAAGGACATCTGACGATGAAATGGACGTCAAGCCGTTCTGCCTACAACGCACCACAAGGAGCGGCCTCCGATGTCGAAGCCCAAAGGCCCAAAAGCACCCTCCAAGAGTACAAGCAGCGAAAGGCACATGAACACACACACACACACTCCAGTAGCTCTTAAATCTCCAAAATGGGAAAAGAAAATATCGTGAATCGTGAAATAATATTCAATGGAACTGTAGAGGCCTCCTTAAATTGTTGATGATGTCTATGAGATATTGCATTGGAATCAACCCAGTGTGATGTGCATTCAGGAAACACATTTAACCTCTAGACACACAAATATCTTCAACAGCTACATGGTATTTATAAAGGACAGGGATGGTGGTGGTGCGTGTTCAGTTTGTGTGGCCATCATTGCCAAGAAATTTTTAGTCTGTCACCCTATCCGTCTGAACACTGTCCTTGAAGCTGTCGCAATTGGCAGAAGTATATTCAACAGATTAATAACAGTATGCTCCCTCTAGATTTGTCCCGATCACGTGCTATCGATCTCCGACTTTCAGGCTCTGATAGACCAGCTACCAGAACCATTTCTTTTATTAGGAGACCGCAATGCTCATACCCCCTTTGGGGTTCTTCCTCACGGATGTTCGAGGACGCCTCATGGAGAAGTTTCTATAATTGGGAGCATGACTTTTTAACAAAAAACAGCCTACATACCATAATATAGGACACAACACATATTCATACATTTACTCGGCACTTGGTTCTGCAGTTCGCTCTCCATTACTCGAGTGGAATGTCAGCACACACCCATATGGTAGCGACAACTTCCCAACCACATTAACATATATAGGTAAAGGCCCCAACAATTCATCTTCCCATAGCAAGTTTAGCGAAGCAAAAGCTAACTGGAGTACTTTCACATACACATCGAAACCACAGCACAGACATTGCACACTTACACGTAGAGGAAGCTGCCCAACACCTCACAGCGCACATCCTTGATGCTGCCAGAAAGTTTATTCCCCAGATGTCCGGTGCCCCACGCAACCCAAGGAGGCCCTGGTGGAACGATGACTGCAGGCGAGCACGAGAGGCCCAGAACAAGGCGTAGGGTGACTTTCACCGGTACCCCACGTCGGATAACCTCATCTCATTTAAACGTGCAAAAGCACCTGGGAAGCGTGTGCGCCGTGGGGCAAAAAGGGAGAGTTGGCGCACCTTCCTCACATCTTTAAATTCATACACGGACACTCACAAAGTCAGGACACACATACGACAGCTGAAAGGACAACACACAGCCTGCCTCTGGGTAATACAACGGGGAGCACACTCGAAGACCAGGCTAACACACTTGCACAACACTTCCAACACGTGTCCAGTTCAGCACACTATACAAACAGTTTCATACAACACAAAATGTCTTGCTAAAAGAAGTCGCTGCGTGATAGTAACAAGTCGCACACTTCCTCCAATTCTCCATTTTCATTTCATTAGCTGAAGGCTCTTCTGACCACATGTAAACCTTCCGCTCCAGCTGCAGATAAGAGTACATACACCATGTCCCAACACCTACACCCAGGCACTCGTGAAACACTTCTACACTTATACAATAAAATATGGCTTTCGGAGTATATTCCATGGTCTTGGAGGGAGGCCATAGTAGTGGCTTTCCTAAAGGAAGGGAAGGACCCTTCTTCTCCTGCAGTTACTGTCCCATTGCCCTGACAAGCTGCCTGTGTAAGCTCTTCAAGAAGATGATAAACAGGAGACTCGTGTACTTCTTTTGAAGTACAATTGTCTTCTCGAGAGCTGCCAGGCAGGCTTCCGGGCGAGACGATCTACCAACGTCAACTCGTTGCATAAGAGTCATATATCAAAGATGCATTCCCCAACACGCAGTACTGCATGACAGTATTCTATGATCTTGAAAAGGCATATGATACTGCTTGACGGTATGGTATCCTCAGCGATTTAAAGTTGTTTCGCATGTCGGGTAACATGGTGAACACGCTTGCCATTTACATGTTTGAAAGAAGGTATCGCGTGCAAGTTAGAACTGCACTCTCTAGGGTTCATGTGCAGGAAAATGCCGTGCCACAAGGTGGAGTTTTGATCTGCACTCTTTTCATTGTGAAAATGAATTCTCTTAGGAAGGCGCTGCCACCATTCAGTCTATGTAGAGGACGTTCAACTCTCCCTTAAATCCTGTATCTTGTCTGTCTGTGAGCGCCAAGTCCTGCTTGGTGTTAGCAAGCTAGCCGGCTGGGCAGATAGCGGTGGTTTTAAATTTAATCCAGCAAAGTGCAGTGGTGTTTTGTATTCCAAGAGGCGTGGCATTCAGCCGGATCCAGACATTCAACACAATGGAAGAAAGAAGGCACCTTTGTTGCGTGTTTGTGCGGCCCCTGCTTTACGCAGAGGTGTAATATTTGGTATACATTGTCGTGAAGGGGTACTCTAGCGATTGCGCGATTAAAATGGCGACCTTCAGAAGCCTATTTAGGGCCCCTTTAAGGGGTCTGCATTTGTAATCAATAAAAATAAATAAAATAGCTGTTTATTTATATCTCGACAAGTAAAGGAGAGATTTTTTATTGCATTCACGGTTGAGCCAGCCTCTTTCCCAAAACAATGCAGTTTCAATTGTTGAGGTTTTTTCTCTCATTTCAACAAATTTTCTGAAACAAAAAAATCAAACAGTACTGCCTCACCTTTTACTGCAAAGCAGTAAATGTCTATCCCCCCCTCCCCCCCCCCCCCCCCAGTGTTCATTGCGGTGTCATCGATTTACTCGGCGCCGCTCCGGGGCTCCTCCTCACCACCGCTGACACCTCTCACAAATATTTTCCCCCTCGCCTTCCCCGATGCCCCGTTGGCAAGTTCCGCATTCGGAAGCTAACGGCGGTAGTGCGGTTATCAGATGTTCGCGAAAAATAAATATAAGCATGGATGGGCGTAAAAAATGCACTGACGATTACTACACTCCCTAATATGAAATTTGTGCGCAGTGCGAACTTCGGTCTCCTCGGTGACGGCACATTTCTGCTGCGTCTCAGGAAGTGTTCGCGTGATCAGGGAACGTACGGCGGCATGCGCTACTCTGCTGCTACCTCGCAGTGCGCCGCCGCCGCCCGCCAGCATGTTGCAAATCGTGTTTGAACCTCCCACGCAAATGTCACGTGGTTTCAAATGGCGGATAATGGTAGAGCGTCTGGGGAAACTGTCAGGGGCAGGGCGGTCCTTCGTGGCGACACATGAAACATGTTTGAGGGAAAGGCAGTGAGAGAGATGACGCCGTCGCCGCACGTGTCGTACTCCACTTCGCACTTCGCTAGAATCTCGTCCCCGTTTTCTTTCTTTCGTCCATGCTCCGTTCGCTCCCTCGGTTACGCGGACATAAACAGACACCGCTCCCGCGAAGCCCAGGTAACGGCTGCCCAAAGGCTGCCCCCTAAAACAACCGAAAACCGCAGTCGCCGTTCCCGCTCAAATTCACTTCCCCAAGTAGCTGCGAATCCCTCCCGGTAGAAGAGAAACTTCCCCAGTTGGAACGCCGGCTTGAGCCGATATTTCTGTTTAAGCTTGGAAGGCCTTCCGAGCGACATCTTCGCCGGTGTCTTTCACGCTTAAGTATGCGCCATCACCGGTTGCTGGTTTATGCGTGCATGGTTTGTGGGTAGAAAAAGGGGGGCTTGCACGCACAGCTAGGCTTCATGCCACTACCGAAGAAATAACGGTTGTGCTGGTATTTAGATGTCGAAATTACATGGCTCAGTGCAGTTAGTCAGCTCTCCTCCCTAATCGAGTGGGTGGGGTGTGGGTTGATGCGTTACACAGACATCTTACACACACTAAGATGCATACGAGAAGGAACGAAAACGCACAACCGCATGTTTGTACGCTGGAATAGAGCTCAAGGGCTTTCAGGTTTTAAATCGTTATAGGCCGGATGCATGCCGTTCGTTTAGAGGAAGAAGAAAGAATACAAGCGTTGGCCGAACACAGGCGCGAATGGGTGCAAAAAAACGCAACGCTGCTGGCACCGCCGTTGCTACCTCAAGTTCAGCTCGTGGAGTAGCGGCGAATTCCTCCCGGATGAACAGCAAATTGACCGCTTGGAACGCCGGCGTGAGCCAATATCACATCTTCAGAGGGCTGTCGGGAGATATTTTCGACGGCGTCTGTCGCTTTTAAGCACGCACACACGACCGGTTGCCGGTTTATGCGTGCGCAGGTTTGTATTGGAGACTACTTGGAGGAAGGAGTGGAGGCGTGCACGCGCAGCCATAGGTTTCATGCCCGTACGTATGGATGGCACGTCCGTTGTGCTGGTGCGAGATTTAAACGCGGACGTTAAACGAGTCAATGGGACCTGTCCGCGGTCTTTAGTGGTAGAGCGGATTGGGTTTGTGTTAGGCTATGTTCAGATTACTTACGCAAAACCCGTATCATGATCTATGGACGTAAAAAACTGCCATGTCATGCAGTTGAGTTGGCTGAGACGTGAAAGGACGTCATTCTTTAAAGTTATTACGACAGTTGCAACAACAGTCTGAACCCGGCCTTACACAAACAGTAACATGCTTACGAACGGGAGGGACACAGGCAGTTCCATGTTTATCTACAAGAACAAAGCTTGGATCCGTCAGAGGTTCACTCAGCTAATTGGCTAGAAAATATGCGCCATCGCAAATTACGATAAACGTGTTTTGTTTTGTGAACTCCGTGGACTGCATCCAGCTTTGCAGGTCGTCCTTCTTCAAAGAGTGGAATGGCACTAATTTTTGTGAATATCACTTACCTGCACTGCGAAATCTGCATTGGGGGCAAAATTCTGTCGCTTATAGTTTGCCTAACCACCGTTACCCCGCGCTTTCGCACTATTGCTAAATGCCCGGAAATTGTTCGGAGCTATCGTTGGCTACTTAATTTTAGGAGCACATTTATCCTTTGCAATGCGTTTTGGGAGTACAAGTTTTCAACTCAGTAAATGCTTAAGTATTACCTTCAAATATTCGTAAACTGCGCTCAATCACAAGCCCAGTCAATGGAATTCGATTATAACCAATATTGGAACCAACTGTTATAGCCAATATTGGAACCAACCAAAATGTTGCCCGAGCAACCGCTTGCGTTCTATTGTCCTTCTCACTCACGAAATTTAGTTTCTGCCGTTAACGTGGCCACTTATCTGAAGATTAGCGAGAATAGTTCAGACAAACTTCACGTCAATGTTTTGGGCAGCTGTCTATTTGGCGCTCATGCCGGAGATATCATTTCATTCGCGCGTCTTGCATTTGCTTGTTTCTAGGAACGTCCGACACCTAATCGATGAAGCCGAGTTTAAACCGCATGAAGTGGCCTATTTTTCGTGTCTGACGACATGTATTCACTAATAGCGTACTCAAGCCTGTAATGTAATGCACTGACTCGACGCCCTTCCAAACCATTCAGAAGCCAGGACTCGGCTGTATGGACTCGGTTCGTGCTTTCCACCTATTCGGTGCGCAAGCTCTATGCTTGCAAGGTATTGCAAAAATGATAAATGAGGTCAATTATCTAGCTTGCGTGAACAGGTTTGTTATCAAAGGGGCACCGCAAGGCTTGTGCTAAACGCTAGAACTAGCCATTTCCTATCTCGAAGAGCTTGAAATAATCTGGCTACGTATAGATTACAGGACTACTGGCTGATCAGACAATATTTATGGTTCTGCTCTAGGCTTAAAAAAATTAATACCTAGGGGAGGATCGGGGTGACATACGGCGCGGCTTCGCTTGTTTAGTTTTTTTAGTGCTGCTCGCAAAGTACAGTTTTTGCCAACACACAACAATCGCATTGCTCTTGTGGCGGTATTTAGTAGAGTGGCTTCGACATGCGTTCATGGCGGGACCATACAACGAAGAAATCCGAAGGTGCATGGAGAAAAGAAGAGCAGCGATTTGAGCGAGTTTTCAACTTACCTGCTGCCATTACACCAGTAACATTTTCTTCGTTATTTCCTCCTTTTTTTACGAGCTGGTGCGCTTCTATGCGTGTTCAAAAGGGGCTTCTTTGTTGAAAGTTAGAAACTAATGCAGGATGAATTTGTGGATCTTTAAAAGTCCGCAAAACAAAACGCATGTATGCATAGCGGCAGTTCTAACCCCAGCATTTACTGAAAAAGTTCGGTAGAAACGGTATCTTTTATTGCATCCAGAAAGACCAGCTAATACTGACACTTCTCAGCATTTCTGAAAGGCACGCTATCATATAAAAAGCTGGGAAATTTATCCTATTTCTGAAAGAAAGCAGCTAACATTTTAAACGCCACCGCTTATCTCTCATCTCCACCCTGAAAAAAACGAGTCCGCTCCTTTAACGAGGCGAATTCATCGGGAACTATGGGGTACAATTTAATCAGCATTGTCATCTTCGCAAAATGTTTTGTCATATGTTGAGATTTTCTCATCGCAGATGTCTTCAAAATTGTCGATGCATTCTTGTGGAACTTCATCTTTGACACTAGGTAGGACCCAAAGCATGCACTCTGTAATAAAGTGTTTAAAAATTAATTAAGGGCTTCAGTTCAACATGCGTGCATAGCATGAATATTATCCCACCCATAAAAGGTACCCTTGGAAAAAGATTGGTTAGTACACTGGAGGAAAGAAAGCTATGTACATCAAAAACTCTTCTAGAAGCGCCACTCAAAAGCATACTTCACTGCCAGTGAGTCTCAGCGCCTACACCTTTTCAAGCTGCCGCTGCTTGATTCATGATTTATCATGCTTGATTCATGATTTATCTTAAAAAGAATATCGTGCGCCATTCAAAAGCAGCTGCATGAGCACGACCATAAAGCTAGGCTAGAGGGAATCAAAGGCGAAATAATGCTGGTTAAATGTATCCCGTGGTGCTTAAAACATTAAAGGGGTACTGACACAAAATTTTGATAACTTGATTTTGACAAAATTTTGACAAAATTTGATTTTTGGCGAGATAACTTCGGAAATTGATTGCTGTGAACACATATACACCACCTGCAAAATATCAGCGGCGAGGCGAATACAGCCTAGAACATATTTAAAATCAATTTTAAAGTGTGCGAAACGCAATCGAGCAGCCAGCAGAGGACCACGAGCAATCGACATCCCAAGGATATTTTGTAAATAAACAACATTCAAACACGTCACGAGTTTGTGTTTGCCGCTTCCGCACGGCCGGCGTTTTTCGCCGGCTCACCGGGCTCGCCGCTTTAATCGGAGGGCCGGAGGGCGGAGCTTCTGTTCTCGAGAACGAACGACCCGATCGTTCAGGGTTGCCAGGTTTGGCGATTTCTCGCCATATTTGCTCCTTTTAGCGGCTCCTGGCGCCCGAAAATTGTGACTGGCACCTTGGCGACTTTGTGGCTACTTTTGACAGTGATGCTTAATATGCAAAAACTTCAAAACGTGGCCTCCCACCCTGACGTACATAATTGGTTTTCAACTCCTGCGAGCACTTCTGCCGCATGAAGCCAGCTCAAGCGACGGTGGATCAAGCACGCCCTTTGAGATCTGAATTTGCATCTCAAACCTACGCCGCCCACCTTCTAAAGGAAATGTACGCTGATGAGAGAAACCGTGCGTATCTTTTGTTTCTCGAACCGATACTTGTTGAAATGAGAAGGATAAACAAGCTCTTCCAAGGGGAAGATGTCGATCCACTAGGAATTTTCGAAGAATTGCAAAAACGTTTCAAGCGCCTCCTGTGCCGGACACTAAAGTCATGCGTTTTGCGACACCACGACGACTCCAGCCTGTTGACTCTGGACACGAAGGACATAGAGTCTATTTTTCTTGCCATACACGACGCTGATCTGGGAAGCAGTTTTCTAGAGCATCTCCAAGGAATGCGCCTCAGCCCCGAAGACGGTGCTCCGCTTTCATTAAAGCATGCTCATTCGACTTGCAGAAACGCCTTCCAAGCTCAACGTCACTAGTCCGCAAATTGAGAGCGATAAGCAAACAATCGATTCTAGGACCGCATGCTATGCAGGGACTCAAAACGCTACTAAATAGGCTGTTTTCTTGCTCACAGCGCCGCATCGAGAACAAGTCAGATACCTGCGACAAGTAGAAAGCGTCAACGCGGGCATGCCCGCCATTGATTTCTGGACCACGGTGGACAAATTTAAGGATCCGTCGGGTGCAAATTCCATGCAGGACATCGCTGCAGCTGCAATGAAGCTGCTGGTCTTGCCCTTGTGATATGCTGAAGCGGAACATGTATTTTGGGCCGTCACATTGACGAAGACGGACTTGAGAAATAGAATGGGCCACGAGCTGCTGGTTTCAATCCTCATAAATAAAGTTTGCACTACGCATGAGAGGTGTCACTCGTGCTGATTTTGAAGTGCCGCGAGATAAGGCGGAAAAAGTGAACAACGATATTTATCCGTGACATAAGGTATCTGATTGGTTTCACAGTGATGTTCGATGTTTTGTTCGATTGTTCCTGCTGAGTCAGTGCCGGCTTTGAATGCCACCATAGAAAACCCTCCAGTCTCCTTAATTGGATTGGAGCAATAAAAGATAGTTTACTTGCGCGAATGGTTCTTTATTGGCTAGCAACGTATCTCTTTATGCAGGCGTGGCATTTACTTTGTTCTGGTCAACTTCGATTTGTTCCCGATGTTTTCATTTTCGATATAGATGACCAAGACGCACTGCTTTCCCGTACCAAGGAAATGAATGAAATGTTGATCGGTTGTGCTGATTTAACGAGAATTGTTGGCTTTTTCTCTAAGGAAACCACCGAGAAATACACCTGCCAAAAATGGCGGTTTTTTTTGGCGACTAACAAAACTTTCAGCTACAGGTGGCGACTTTTCTGGCTCCTTTGAACAAATTCCCGGCGCCTTTTTGCTCTGAGGACCTGGCAGCCCTGCGATCGTTGGCGGCGGAGGCGCCGTGATTTCGTCAGCTCATCGGGTAGCTGGCCGCAACCAAACTTCTACATCGATTCCAGGCACTCTGTTTCTATTACTTTTAAATACATAGCATTTTAGTAACTCACAATGTCACGCGGCGTTGGCGTGCCTTGTCGTAGTCCGCAAGCGCGCCTTGTCGTAGTCCGCAGCCAGGCCACTACACTATAAAAGAAATAACAGTTTCCGGCGCCCGGTTTCGAACCCATGACGCCGCGGGCGGAACACAAGGTGCCCGGCGCACTACCGACTCAGCCACGAAACCGACACAGATTTCGTTGCACCGAACGCGCCTTATATCCTTCACTCATTTCTGGTTTGTTTCGAAAGCGCCACAAGTTGTCCCGCGCCTCCGAAAGATGGCGACACGGGTCCCGCGATCGAGAGATACGACTTGCCGGCGCACCCCCTCGGAAATGCTGCTGTGCATTTGATCGTGCCCCTCGCGAGGGGGATGTCTTTTCATCTGGGTGGCACATAGTCCTTCAGGTTGTTGCAGCAGCTGAAAAAGTCCGTTCAATGCGCTAACAGCTTTGAAGTGAAGATTTCTGTCTCACTCAAGGCGTACATCGCGTCGTAACGTACTTCAGGAAAGTGAACTTTCGTTGACGACGATAACGATCGTGGTTGAAATGAGAGTGAAACAAACGCTTACCATGGTCGGAATCAAAGCTGAGCGTCTCGCGTTATGCAGTCGACGTCTCTCCGTTTGCCCCATTGCGTCGTCATCAAGACAGCGTGGATTTGGAGAGTGGTACGTGGACGAGCAAAGGAGGGAAAAAAATCATGCGCCCTTCCGCCTAACGACGATGATAGTAGAAGACGAAGTTTTGCCAATCGTTACTCCGTCCCGTCTTTCCTTTTTTTGACGAGCACTACAGGAGATGCCCACGGCTGCTTGAGGGTCGAACAACTCCACGCTGAAGCATGTCGTCCACATGCTGCTCGATGGTGCGGCGCTCAGCTGGGGAAACGCGATAAGGCCGCTGCCGGAGGGGGGCATGGGTACCAGTGTCGATGGTGTGCTCGACTGTAGATGTGCGGCCAAGCGCGCTTTGGGACAAGTCGAATGACGATTGAAATCGTTGAAGTAGCGCCAAAAGTTGGGCTTGCTGGGTAGGGTCTAGACCGTCGTCAACAGAGGCAAGAAAAAAAGGAAAGACGGGACGGAGTAACGATTGGCAAAACTTCGTCTTCTACTATCATCGTCGTTAGGCGAAAGGGCGCATGATTTTTTTTCCTCATTTGCTCGTCCATGTACCACTCTCCAAATCCACGCTGTCTTGATGACGACGCAATGGGGCAAACGGAGAGACGTCGACTGCATAACGCGAGACGCTCAGCTTTGATTCCGACCATGGTAAGCGTTTGTTTCACTCTCATTTCAACCACGATCGTTATCGTCGTCAGCGAAAGTTCACTTTCCTGAAGCACGTTACGACGCGATGTACGCCTTGAGTGAGACAGAAATCTTTGCTTCAAAGCTGTTAGCGCATTGAACGGACTTTTTCAGCTGCTGCAACAACCTGAAGGATATATGTGCCACCCAGATGAAAAGACATCCCCCTCGCGAGGGGCACGATCAAATGCACAGCATTTCCGACGGGGTGCGCCGGCAAGTCGTATCTCTCGATCGCGGGACCCGTGTCGCCATCTTTCGGAGGCGCGGGACAACTTGTGGCGCTTTCGAAACAAATCAGAAATGAGTGAAGGATATAAGGCGCGTTCGGTGCAACGAAATCTGTGTCGGTTTCGTGGCTCAGTCGGTTGCCGGGCACCTTGCGCTCCGCCCGAGGCGTCATGGGTTCGAAACCGGGCGCCGGAAACTGTTATTTCTTTTATAGTGTAGTGGCCTGGCTGCGGACTACGACAAGGCGCGCCTGCGGACTACGACAAGGCGCGTCAACGCCGCGTGACAGTGTGAGTTACTAAAATGTTATGCATTTAAAACATCAGTCGGAGGCTCCGCCCCAGGCGGACATGGGTCAAGTCCGGCAACCTGAACCTGAGAAGTGCGGTCCGGAATGACTATCACACGACCAGGATCTATTTTATTTACATTGGACGCGAAAACGCCCCGGAGGCACGAAAAGCCCACTGAGCGAGCCGCACGGTCATTGTGCAGGCGGCGGCCACGGCCGCGAAGTAGCCCAGGCCGGCATAGGTAGCTCAAGTGATAGCTTGTTATCGCTGCACGAAATTGTACCCAAGTTCCAACCATGGCAGCTTATATGAGAAAGGAGTTAATGATGCGATGGCGGGTTGCATTAAAATTTGTCATCTGCACGCTTACGAGAGCGGCAATCGAATATCCGCCGCAGTGCTAAGCCGAACACATCTGTAGGCGGACCTGTAGCAGAACGGCCTGCTGCTACCAGCGCGCGTGTCTCGAGCGTCGCGCGTCGTTTTTTATCCGCGGTAGCATTTGCACTCGCAGCGCCTGCGTCACGTCCACGGTCGCTTTTTAATTAAGCGGCTCATGAGATCAGTACGTGGGGGCATTCGCAAAAACTGCCAGCGGTGCGGATTCGACAGTGCTACGGCAGCTCTGCTCTGTGATATCCCTCCGAAGATCACGTGGTCAGCTTTGTTCACACAAAATCCATCGGTTCGCGGCACCCGCTGAAACCGAAACTGCGACTGGTCGCATTGAAAATGCCTTTAATAAACAACCGTAGCACGCTGAAGCAAATAAGGTTTCTACAGGTGATATGTAGGTCACTAGCTACTTATCGCAACCAAAAAAACAAGATGCCAAATCTTTGTGTCAGTGCCCCTTAAAGAAAACAACTAAAAACGTGAACGATCATGCTTACGGTCGCCATTATAAGGAAATCTTGCAACCATGCAGTTCTTTCTGTTGGTATAGTCGAACTTAACGTCATAAGGGTTCTTTCGGTCTGAAAAAAAGAGCAGTTGGGTGAGCAGCCATGTAGGACCCTTAAACATGCTTAGATATGTTGTGTAAGTTGTACGAAATATTTATTTTTATACCCTGTCAACGTCTCAGTACAACCAAGAAAATGCTAAAATTTTGAAGATGTATAAGCAATATAAATAATAAAACAACCTATACCAGATGAGTTTAGCGTCTCGACTCATTAAAACATGGCAATATAAATGCATGCGTGCCAGACAATACCGTTTTATTGACGAAATCTTCGTCTCTTAATTAGTGAGTTGTTCAAGGAAAAATCCAAATTATTCATTAGGCGTGAAATACTTCTGTCAAAGGTACGTACGGACAGTATTACCCCCACATAACTTGTCCTAATAGGAAATATTTCCTGAATCGGACGAACAGCAAATAGATTAAATTTGCAAGCTGGTGAAAAACGTGAATTCTGGTAACATAAGGACGTTTTCACAATCGAACAATAGTGCTCGCATCGGCGCAAACTGTTTCAATTGTTTCGATTGAAAAAAACTAGTAAATAATATTCCATGTGCATAAAGCATGAAAATAAAAGTATTTACGTTTTCAATTCTTAATCGCCTCTGTTGACACTAAAACTACCCCGGCAAGAATCTATGTTAAAATACCTGCTTTGCAAGTGTTTGGCAAAACCAACAGCGCTTTCTCGCATCTCTTTGGTTCTGTTACGATGCCACAGTTTTAATATTGCCGGGGAACCCAAGCGCAGGATATCTCGGCTTTTTTGGTAGAACGTTAAATTTTGGTCAAAGTTTTTTTGTTGAAAAACACTTGAACGTAAGTGCCACTTTTTGAAGCGAGAGAACATACTACCCTGAGTTTCATTATTGAAATGCTGAACTCGTTATTGCGATAATTAATTCAGGACATCAATAGTTCTTGGCCTGCCGACATTTCTTTTTATTAAACAATCCTGCCGAATACCAGTTTCTCGATGTTTCCAAAATGAGTCACTATGACAAGGACGTCACAATGTCGTACAATGAAGCGGATCAATTATTCTACACTCGTAAAACAGAATTCAGTTACTGTGTATGCAACCTGCACTAAAACAAAAAATAACGCTAGTAAAGTATGAAGTACTCAGTGCATAGAACAAATTATACCGTGTGCTATCTTCGTAGCACAAGAAACATTTAGGGCACCTGACAGCTCTAGTTGGCTGTGACGTCGATTGCTTGTCGAAAAATTCTTGGCGTTTGGAAAATGACATCCTAGATAAACCTTCAGCTGTTCTGTGTGCCAAAGTCAACTGGACACCTGTGAGTATTCTCAAACGTTACTCCTATCTGATGCGGAAGTGTACGACGCGGTACTTGAACGTAACGCTGACAGACGCTACGATATACAATTGCATCATTTTCATTTCCTGAATGTGCAACACGTTGGAATGAAAATTCGCTGTTGAACGGTTCATACAAATGAGGTTGCGTTCTGAAAACTTGATAGGGCCTGCCGTAATATGAACGGCCATTATCGCTGATTCCCCTGAGTGTTCAAGCTTGCATGCCGAAGGAAAAGACAGGGCAGTTATCTTCATTTTAATGACCCCAATTAGAGGCAGACAACAATCTTTAATAAAGCGCCTAGCATAAAACTCGCCAAGCTAGCATGTCAAACACGCCTTCCTGTATGAATGCGTATCAGGAAAACTTTGCTACAGCTTCCTTCGGCTGGCACCAGTGGCCTTTTTAACCGTTTTTCCGTGAATTTGAGGGGAATTGCCTTCTGGCCGATGAAAAACCCGGGCATTCGCATAGAAGATGGCGTATGCATGTCTCCGGTGTGTCACAGACTTCACACGCCTCACTGTCTGCCATTCCAATCAAATCGGAGTAAGCATTTCTGAAGGTTACTCCAAGCCAGAGACGGCAAAGAACATTCGCATCAGTCCGTGGGAGGCCTAATGGAAGAGGATGCTGCGCATAAGGCCACAAAAGCGCTCCTGTGCTTTTGTGGCAACAACAAACTTGCGCAGCAGACTGTAGCATAAACGACTACTCTCTATTGAGTCAATGAGCTTTATTGTCTATAGTGTCGTAACGCTGGCCACACCTCTTTACTCTCTGTCTTTACTTTTATCTTTTTTTACTGTTTTATTCTTCTTCCCGTTCTTCGCCTTCCCCACGTGTAGCATAGGAGACTATAGCCACAGCCCGCTTGACATTCCTTCCTTTCCTGTACCTTTATTCCTTCCTTCCTTAACTGTTTTTCATTCACTTCTAGTTTCATGTTATAATAGTTACCCATTGTTTTTGGAAGTAATGTTTAAGCGTGTTTTAATCCTGCCTTTAACGCCCAACACCTATTTTATTTATAAATTACGGTTTATGTGACATACGTGCGGTGAAGTCCACACTAGGTTTTTGCTTTGTCCGTGAATTTGTAGATCGTCAATTAGAGAACCTTTTTAATTGGGCCTATTCTGTTCTGATAGCGAAGTGTACGTGTATTAAAATTTCAATAAATTGTACTGAATACCTGAAGATTAACGCTGCTACAGGTGGTGTCAGTCAGTCCCTACAAAAACAGGTGCTTAAATCTTGCAGGTGCTCTTAGGGAAGCTGCGTTTATTAGCCAGCAATTCTAATTGCGCTCATGCCATGCCTCTCCTATGTTCAAAGAATTCAAAGTTGAAAGCAGTTGGCCAAAACCTTTACTGACAGTAGCCGTTTGCCAGTCGTTGCATTATAGTGAATATTTTTTATATTGTCGGACCTACCCTCTTCCGCATGAGGAAAACAGTGGTACAGGTCCGCGCAGAAGTAAACGGAGCACGGGAGCGGTGGCCGAACTGCATCGCTGCGCCGCGTATGGGTGCCGACGGGAACCATGGAGCGCCGGTCAAGGAGTGTGTTCGCACTTCCCCCGCCGCCCTATCTGATATGTTTATTCGCCGCTCTACTGGCGTGTCATACTCGGCGAGCCGGTCTTCAAAAGGCAGCGCTGGGCTATAGAGGGGCGCTGGTTGCGTTGGCGCTCGCAGGCATCAGCGGCGACCGAAACCGCTGCTCATGAGCTGGACGAAGCTGCGCGCGTCCGGAAACGTGCCTTGTTGCGCGCTGTAAAGGGCGGCATAAAGTTGTAGGCCACTGCGGTTTGGCATAGCATGTCATTGCGATATAATTATTGTAAGCCGGCAACAAAATTACAACGTACAATAGAGAAAGCACATTCACAGACATTCCCGTTGTTCGAAAAAAAAAAATCTCGCTTACGAGATTTCTTCTTTAATGTTGGGTTTGTTCCAAGCTATTGCTGCCGGTCAGTCCAGGTCTGTTCTGAAGAAAGGGAAATAAAAAATATCCATGCTGTTGAAATTCTGTATTAGAGAACACCGTAAAGAATTGGTACAATCGTTGCCTGCTGTTACACCGTGCCTCATAGAACGCATATTTGTTGTCGCACTAACCCTTTCACTCCCGTTGACGACGGTAGCCGTCACAAGATTTGTACCAGATTAACCGATTAAAAGTATGGTCGCCATCAGTCATGACGACTATACGCGTCATCGGTCATTTTGAGGCCTTGACGGCGCTTTTTTGCAGAACATTGAAGTCAAGCAGGGAAGCCATCTTTCAATTCATGAAGCCATCTTTCAACACTTTCTTAACTGTTATAAGGTGCTCGTTAAAAATAACAGCGTTGGTTTTAATGCGACAATAAAATATGCGACCTATGAGGCCCGCTGTAATAGCAGGCAACGATTGTACCGATTCTTTACCGTGTTCTCTAATACAGAATTTCCACAGAATGGATATTTTTTATTTCCCTTTCTTCAGAACAGACCTGGACTGACCGGCAGCAATAGCTTGGGACAAACCCAACATTAAAGAAGAGATTTCGTAAGCGAGTTTTTTTTCGAACAACGGGAATGTCTGTGAATGTGCTTTCTATATTGTACGTTGCAATTTTGTTACCGGCTTACAATAATTATATCGCAATGACATGTTATGCCAAACCGCAGTGGCCTAAAACTTTATGCCGCCCTTTACAGCGCGCAACAAGGCACGTTTCCGGACGCGCGCAGCTTCGTCCAGCTCATGAGCAGCGGATTCGGTCGCCGCTGATGCCTGCGAGCTCCAACGCAACCAGCGCCCCTCTATAGCCCAGCGCTGCCTTTTGAAGACCGACTCGCCGAACATGACACGCCAGTAGAGCGGCGATTAAACATATCAGATAGGGCGGCGGGGGAAGTGCGAACACACTCTTTGACCGGCGCTCCATGGTTCCCGTCGGCGCCCATACGCGGCGCAGCGATGCAGTTCGGCCCCCGCTCCCGTGCTCCGTTTACTTCTGCGCGGACCTGTACATATCAGTTATCATTGGAAAGACCTGCATCTGTGTCATAGATTATTAGTTACAAATCCAGTGGTAACGACGTACATGTTTTATTGACTCTTCTCTAACGTTCTTTTTAAAGCTGTGTCTCACATGTCTGTACGTCCCTCCCAATTAAGTGATGGTTCGGCCATTTTGTTGAAACACACGAAATGAAATTAAAATTATTTACGAACTATAGGTTGGAACAGCAGCCCGCACTGAGGATTTAAAAGCTAAACTAGTCGCAAGCCCCCTGTTTTCATCAAATTAATTAGATGGTTGTGACGGCGTTCAACATTTCTCTGCGAAAAGATTGTGTGTGACTGACATGAATGCATAACCCACTCACCTACGCACGGGTTGACCGCACTTTACTCCAGCGAAAGAAAAAAATACGACACTAAACGTACAACTCACCGCCATCAACAAAACCTTTAACATGGTCTCTTTGTTTCCCTGGCAAGTATGCTATCGTGAACGTTTCTCTGAAAAAAACGTAGAGGCCAAATTACCACGTTAGTAAAGCATGTGAGCAGATAAAACAGTGCACGCATTGTATTTCAGCTGTTCAGTGGCTGTTTTCAGTAGTTGTTTATTAGCAGTGCTTGTTTATGCGATCACTTTACAAAGATAGACATCTTTGCAACCATTGCTCTGAATGAACATGGAAAACTGAAACTTACAGCAACGATTTTTCGCTACTGCACGTACAATTTCAATTTGGTAAGAACTGTACATTTACTGATTTTCTTAATACTTCCTGCCCCGTTTGACACGACAATTCGTTGAGTTAGCGTTAGGTTCCAATCTCACGTGGAATAACGTTTGGCTCCTGCACTACTGGCAAATTTCTTGGTACAGTCGTCCATTCATTTCTACAAAACGCAGTTTTACGCGCAAAAAGATTCTGCTTACTACAATTTAAAACACATCACTAAAAACATTATCCAATATGAGTGACCAAAAGAACGAAGAATACTAACAGAATTACACTTCGCGGTTTACGCACTGCTCTGCAAGAAACTAACAATGCACAACCGCAAAATTACATAAGATAAATGTGCATACTTTGTATTTTTGGGTGTATACGTTATTGTTTCTTTTGAACGTATTTTAGAGCGCAGTGTTCAAGGGACAATTAAGCAAAATATAGTTGCCTGGTTGGTACTGTGCAGTCTGTTCATCATTTTATGCGCTGTCGAGTAGAAAGATTGGTTTAATCTGGCCGCGACAGAACAGTCCATGGCTCAAAAATTGTTTACAGCTGCCAGGGAACGGCATTATTCAAGCTTAATTCACAGCACTAAGGAGGGATCTTATATATAAAATTTTTCAGGTACTTTATATTCGCGGACAACCCTGCCTTGATCGTTGGAATTGTGGAACACTTAGAGAAACGCTTCCGCAAGAGCATCCACTAACCTTCAATAAAGGGTAAAGATAAATATGAAGAAATGAGACGTAACCTAAATATGCCTTGTTTAATGACTCGCCTCTACGTTAGGCAGCAATATGCAAGAAGAAGCAGAGGAGTGTATTGATCTTGAAGAAATGATCGTGAAGGTCCATGCGCAAGCTATCTGGCATAGGGGTACTATTTTCTGGGAGGCGTTCGGCAACATCTCAGACTATGAACAGCATTTATATCTGTATTTATTGAGGTGCCCCTAGAGACCCTCCGCAGGAGGGTATTATTTAGGGGGTGCATTCGCATACATCAAACAAAAAAAAAATAAATTCACAGCATATCCACGGGGTGAATGATGATGAGTGGGCGACGCTCCTGAGGGGAAATCGTCGGTAAAACCGTGACTCTTCAGTGAAAGTTCGCCCACTACATCTGTGTCCGAACGTAACGTCTAGAAAGTCTCGCTTAAACCGCGCGTCGGCACCTTGGGGCTGAGCTCGCCTGATGCGTTTTGCAGACGCCTCACGAGCTCTCACTGCATCGGGGTCTGCCTGCCGATACGCGCGCTTTCTCGCCGCTTCCCGTTCTCTGACGTTTTGGAGATCCTCTTCGCGCCGCAGCCGTGCCGCTTCGCGTACGGCAGGGTCCTCGCGCCGTTGCCGTGACACTTGGGCCTCTCGTTCTCGAACGCTGGGATCTTGGAGGCGTCGTCGCGCAGCCAGACGACACGCTTCGGCCTCCCGCTCTCGTACGGCAGGATCTTGGCGGCGGCGTCGCGCAGCTTCACGGAGCGCTTCTGCCTCGCGGGCTCGCACATCTGCAGCCTTATCCATCGGGCGACTCCGAGCGCGCGCCAACAGCGAACGGATTTTATTACAACGCTCCCCGCCATCTAGTAAACAATCCAAGAACTAAACTAGAGGTAGCCACGCCATCTAGTAAACAATCCAAGCGCATCTTTTCATCATATACAAGTACCGCCATCTAGTAAACAATCCAAGAACTAAACTAGAGGTAGCCACGCCATCTAGTAAACAATCCAAGAACTAAACTAGAGGTGGCTACATACATACGTCGAGGATGGACAGACCCACGCCCTAAGGAGCTTCGCCCCTAATAAATGGGTGCTACAAAATCACAAATCATAAACATAGATAAACACAAGCAATAAGGACGTCTCAAACACATAACTACGAAAGACACAACTACAAAACCACATTACTACAAAAAAAGAAAAAGGAAAGCATATGAAAGCAGGCAAACAAAGACAATTAGGTCGCTTCATTCCTTAACAAGTCTTGAAATTTTGTTACGTTAGCTTCAGTGGCAATGTGGTGGGGTAGGTCATTACATTCTACTATTGTGCGTGGAATGAATGACTGTGCGAACGGAAATGAATGGCAAGGGATGCGCTTAACTTTGCAAGAAAGATCGCGCCAAAGAAATGTAACAGCGGGTGAGTGAAAGAAGTCGTCGCGAAGGTGCTGATGGATCTGTAATTTATGAAAAATGTTAGCGAGCATGTTTACAGCGAAGCGATAATGAAACCAACTCAGCCCGATTTGTTAGGGCAGTGATGGTTGCATATGGTGAATAATAAAAAATTAAATAAAACGAACAGCATGGCTTTTGCAGAGATTCAATATCGCGTATTATATATTCTTGACTTGTACCGCAAATGGCAGATGCATATTCTATTTTAGGATGGATAAGAGTTTAGGTTAAGCTTTACTACGCCTAGTGTACGACTGGCAATTTCGAGCGTCTGATTTATATGCTTATGTCATGCTAAGTTGGATTGAAAATGCACTCCAAGGTACTTGTAAGTAGGAACTAGTTCGAGTGTAGTGGTCTTCAGCAAATATGTAGTCGAAATTCTAGATGAGGAACGGGTGAATTACATGCACTTTGTTTTAGGGAGGTTAAGAGTCATCAGCCAACTATTGTGTCAAGGTCACTCTGAAGTGCCTGGCCGTCATCGCCTTTTGAAATGTTGGGATATATTCCGCAATCATCGGCGAAAAGCCTTACTCTGGATGTTAGACCGTTAGATCAGTCATTATCATAAACTAGAAAGAGCAAAGAGCCTTTCACATTGCCCTGGGGCACCCCACACGTCACCTGCACGATAGACGAACTTGAGCTGTTAAAGGATGTAAACTGAGTTTGGAAGAATAGAAAATATGTTTTCCATGCAAGAACGTTAGTGTGAATACTAAGACGTCTTAGTTTGAACAGAATTCGGTGGTTAGGAACGCGATCGAAAGCTTTAGAAAATAAAAAAAATGGCGTCAAGCTGATTAGTGGCGTCAAAAGATGAGTGTAAATCATAAGTAAAACCAGCGAGCTGTGTGTCACACGAATAGCTCTGCGAAAACCGTGCTGATATTTGTAAATATAATGTTGTGTTCTTCAAGGTATCAAATGGTTTGGGAATATATGATATGTTCTAATTGTTTACAGATGGTACTAGTTAATGAAATTGGTGGGTAATTTAACGGTGATGTGCGATCGTCTGATCTGAAAAATAAAACTATTTTGGCAATGCGCCAGTCATCAGGAATGAAGCCTTCAGATAATGAGTGTGAAAAAAGCACTGTGAAAATTACAGACATGCTGCACGATATATTTTTAAGAAGTTTGTTGTTGAATCCCATCCAATCTGATGCAGAGGAAATTTTTAATTTGCCTAATATCAAGTAAATACCGGCTTCTTGATGACTATTCCTGCCGTAGGGCTATCTGGGGATATATTTCAAGGCAAAGGAAGGGGCGAACAGGCATCTTCCCCAATAAACACTGATGCAAAGGCATCGTTGGAGAGCTGTGCACTCAGGTGCTCGAATTGTTGCAACATTAGAACCACTACGGATGATAACGGGATTGTGTCTTAAATTAATTACACGCCAGAATTTTCGGGGGTTATTCAAAACCATGGAAGACAAGTCATGATTATAAAAATTACGGCGCGTAGACTTTAGTAGGGACTGGCATTCTTTTTCACACTTTTTATTCTTGGGCCAGGCTGTCGAAAGTCGGTCGAAGCTGTCGAAACTGCAAGAGAGATGAATTCCTTAGAATAAACTGCACATCATTCACAAATAAGTTAAACAGTAAAGGGCCGACAATAGAGTCCAGGGGAACCCCGGATGGCACAGCGAAGCTGCGAGAGTTGGCGCCGGCGTACTGAACAAAATTTGTTTTATGTGAAAGGTAGGTGGTGAACAATTTTCAAAAAGTAGAAGGCAGACCACACGCAGACAACCTGCGAATGAGCGAATCATGGCTGACGAGGTCGAAGGCCTCATTGCAGTCGAAGTAGATGGCGTCCATTTGATGACGTGAAAGTACGCATGTGCTGGCGTCACTTATTGAGGAGGCAACGTTAGACTCCACAGATCTCGTATTCATGAACCCGTGATGACTATTGTGAATCAACGGGTGTATTCAGTCAAGAGGTAACGATGTACTACTTTTCCGAATATATTTGAAAAGGAATAAAGGAGAGATTGCTCGACAGTTCCCAGGCACCGACGCGTTTCTGGACTAATGGAGAGGAAAACGCGGTGTTTGCAATCTTTTGGAACTTGCCGCTCTGCAAGCGAAACACACAAAATGGCAGAGCAATGGGGAGAGAACGTCAGAGCACCCTTTTACAATGAAGCGTGATAAATCATCCTGACTGGAGGACTTCTTGCAAGGCAAACTAGTGTGGCAGCCGTGACATTTTTAACAGTTATTTTAGGCGGCTTCCAAGTGGGGAGCCGCTATCATGTGGTGAGGAATACGCAGATGAGAAGGGATTTGCGTATATTTGTGAATATTTTTGTGAATATTTGTGAATATTTTGGCAGACTCAGTCTGGGTCGAAAGCGATTGTATCGCCATCCTTCAGAGTAATCCGATCAGGAGTATTTCTTGTGGGCATTTTTGCTATCCGCTAGAAGTCCCCCGGGGAAGTGGTAAGCGAACATTCCGCAAAGTCTGAAAAATGTTTTTTGTCGCGAGCGTGGAGTGCCTTCACAAGTGAACGCTTTTCTTTGAAGCTCATGCAGGTCCACGTATCATTAGTAGCTTTCGTCAGCTTGTGGAGAGAGAGAGAGAGAGAGAGAGAGAGAGAGAGAGAGAGAGAGAGAGAGAGAGAGAGAGAGAGAGAGAGAGAGAGAGAGAGAGAGAGAGAGAGAGAGAGAGAGAGAGAGAGAGAGAGAGAGATGTCTTTATTTGATGCCCGAGATGGGTTCTGACGCGTAGACGACCTGGACGGTCTCCCTCCCTCAGCCGTGAGCCAAGATTCCTTGGATCCTCGCAGCGGCTTCGGCCGTCTGGATTGCTGGGAGTTGTGCCTTCGGTGCGGAGCTTGTGCAGTCGACGTTTTGTACAGAATGTGGTGTGGAGTTCTTTACTAAACCAAAAAGAAATTGCTGACAGCGCTTAGAGTTTTCGGTATGAGCTCATTCATTGCTGTTTGGACACATTTTGTGAGCTGCTGCACCGCTGCGCCTACATTAGGCGAAGTGTTGACAGGCTCTTCATTCGTCTCGAGCCCTTTGTATAGCGCACCATAATCGCCATAAGGAAACTAAAAAAATGGGGTTACATTCAGCGCTCATCAGCAACCGGTAATTATGCTGTGACAGAGAAAGGTTCATGGCATAGGTCGACCAGAACAAGGGCTTCTTGTGCCTGCCTGAGATCGAAAGAAGTGGTGCTAGAAAGAAGAAGTCCTAGAAAGTAACGTCTAGGACGTTTTCTGCGGGGTTAGGTGGTAGTGTAGCAAATCCTAATCCGGCAAATGAGAAGTTAAACAAGGGAGCTGTTTCCGAAGAATAGTCAACATTTTCTCCTGGATCCCACCAGTGGCCGGGTACGTTGAAATCGCCGAAAAAAAGGATGTTGTGCTTGCGGGGTCTAATGTTTCAGCGAGTTGCTGAAAAATGGACGCGACTTCAGGGACACGTGTTCTTTAATTTAAAATGGCATGTTTCCTACAAATTAAAATCTGATGTTGCGTCATGCGTATTAGTAGTGGCTGTTATTTTTCTGGCTTCCGCGATCTTTCTATTTTTTGACGAGTGCCTGACATGTCTGCGGCAAAAAAGTAACATTTGTAAAAAGGGTCAAATATAACGATGACGCATGCCTAGAAACCTTAAAATGCGTCATTACGGCCACTCAAGGTTTGCTTACATCCTGAAGAATATCGGATCCACGAGATGTATAGCAATGCGCCTGTATCAAAAACATGGGCGCTTCAGCTTGGAATAAAATATGGTTCCTAGTACACTGTCTTTAAAAGCTACGGCTCTTGAACTGGCGGGGATAGTTTCTTTCTGGGTGATACTGACCAGCGCCACACGTACCCATATTTCTAAGGCTGCAAACTTGGTGAGCACCAAAATTAAATATCGTGGAACTTTGCGAGCTGCTTTTAACAGTAGCGCTGTTTCAGCTGAAGCTTGATCCGTTTGCGTTAGCAGAAAACAATACCAAGAAAACCGCTCCCCCGGCGTCAGGCACACGGCCCAACCTTCGCGGAGTGGCTTAAACAAAAAATGCCGAGCGCACGTGAACGTTTGCCTCGTGAGGAGTGCCTGAACTATCTTAGGCTTGCGCGTGGGGGTTGCCACGGGAGGAGATCCCGCCTTCATTGTCTTCGTATTCGGCGCAGCAGAGTGGAACCGTGGTGCATGGACTCTACACGTCTGCCTCCCTCGCCGGTAGCGCTGGAGTCCGTTGTGTCGCCCATGTGGCGTCGTTGTGGGCCGCAGGCCGGAGACGTAAGCGGCCTTTACTCGGTCACTGGCGACGACGTCTTGGCGGCCGTTAATGTCGGAAGTGACAGACTTTGGTTGCCGCTCGCCGCACGAGGAAAGTGCCTACAGTGCTCTTTCTGCTCCCTCTAATGCAGGATCCAATCACATTTTGGGGAGAAGCTAGGTCGTCCCCCAGCTCGGCTGTTTCTCCAGAATTGCACCGCTAGTGCAAGCTAAAGCAAATTTTTATATTTTGACAAAGAAAGAAACCTTCCAAGACGGCTCCAGCCAATTTGAAAATATTCGATATCTTAAATCTTCAGGCCTTTTTTACAGAAGCACAAGGTGTCAGCAAAATTTGGTTCAACATATATGTGCCGTTGTCTCAGGCATTGACTTCCCTGAAAAAATTCTTATGGTGAGAAATAGCAACACTATCTCACAAAAAAACATACAAGTACTCTGAACTGCCCCAGCCTTGAAATGTTTAAGATATGTTAGCGGAAGTACTTAATTAACGTAAAGCTTTCCTGTGGAGATGAAGGGCTTCGTGACAAGAGCAATCACATGATGTTATTACCGCACGTGTGGCTCAAAACTGCTCCACTTACTACAACAACCTTCCCCAGACTTTGTTCCACTTACGTTCCGTATCCCTGGTCACCGTTGAGGTTCCATATATACTCAGCCTTCATTCCGGTCTTATCGTAACTTGATCGAGTAGCAGTTGCACACTTCATTGAAGGATCTTCACTGGATGTTAAGACTGCGACAGCTTCAGGAAAAAGGTCTATAATCTGCAGGCACAAACGAAATCCTCGTAAGAGCATATCTCAAATCCACGTTGGTTGCACAATAACGAAAAGATCTGATCACCTTGGAAAACATAGCGGCAAAAGGCGAGACGAAACGGCGTTTGTTATTTTCTCAAAATCGCAGAAATTAAGCATACGAAGTGATAAGCCATAAAGCAGCGGCTTTCGTATTTTCCTTGCTTCATTTCTATCCTTAACACGTTTTGAAAACAGCAGTAAAATTTTCCAGCCTTCAGCGTGTGCTCGGGCTGTCGTGGGACAGTGCAAATGCACCTCATCGTTTTGTATTTCAAGCTCATTTTTTCGCGGAGGAACTACCCATATTCTGACATGAGGGGATTGTTTTAAAGCATCCAAGCAGTTCCATAGCATCCAGCGTGCGCAGGCAGTGATGTGACGTATAGGGGAAGCCACTTCCAATAGAGTGAAAGCAAAGATGACTAATGATCAGATACGTTGAGCTTGTGTGGCGTTACAGGTGGGCGTCATTATACAACTCTGCGTATTTTTGAATGCCGTTGTTTTTAGCCAAAGTAGACGAAGGGATGGGTTGTTATTTTCGAATACCACCTATTACGTCAACGCCGGTCTCTTGTAGAAGCGCTCGTTTGTGCTTTCTGCCGCGGCATTCCTGAAACCCGCAAACACCACGGTTGCTACAAGGCACCTAATGCTATCTGGAAAAAGCATAATATTGGGGCGATGGAGTCAAATAAAGCAGCAAGAGGTACTCCGCCATGGCTAAAATGAAAAGAACGCCTGAGGCCACATGCGCTATAGGAATAGAATTCTTGTGCATGGGCTTCAGGCACTCTTCGAAAACAATTGCTTTAGTGTTTATGAACGTTCCTTCGTGACAGCGCTTCCACCCCATGAGTTCGGAATAACCAATAAACAGTGAAACTTCCTTTTTTTATTCCATCGGAATTCGTGAGGAATAAAGTTGCCTTAACGAGAATTCCTTGCTCTGCAAGACCACCCCCTTATTTGTGGGAATGTGAGGAGCGGTAACCCAAAGCCTAGTGCTTGTAGATGATATTTAGTCGAAGGACTGCATTGAACAGCTGTGTGAACTTGCTTTCGTAGCGATCTATAACCAAGTTGTTAATTTCGCGTTTGGCTTATTCAGTGCTGCCGTTAGGTCTTTTTGTTATCTTTGGCAAGTGTTCTACACTTTTCTGACGTGAGCAGCCCATCGCAACAAAGAAATACGACCTAGAAGTACCAACGAGAGAAGAAAACTCAGAAAACACTTAAGTTAGGCCGAGTGCCCCATATGTGTTAAAAAAGCCTGGCTCCTGCAACGACGCCTGTTTTCTTTGCGTGGGTATCTAACCAGCTATGTATATCGAATGCAAAAGCGTCTACTCCAACTCAACGGTGCACACTACTACCTCGAGCAGGTGCGTTGACGTCGCTAGCATGGAGAATTCTGAATCGCCGTGATCCTCTGAAAGCAGCAATAGGCGTCCCGGGACAATCTCACACCATTGGCATGTGGACATATCGGTTTCTTATGTGTACACCGGAGAAAAATACAAATTGACAAATCAGCTGTGAGCTTCTTGTGAAAGCTGTGCCGAAAGCTTTGGAGATGAGGGGTGCCGAAGCCAGATATCCAGGCGGAGAAGTAAGCCGAGGCGACGTCTTCTGCGGTAACCCGTACCCCTATTGCCTCGTCACCATTGACCGTTACACTCAATGGCCTGAGCTATGGCCTCTGGAAAGATCTCGAACTCATTATAAGTCATGCTGTGTGTACTCGTTGCCGATGTTTTTCTGAGTAAAAAGATCTAGTGCTTTCTCTAACGTAAAGACTTCGTGATGTACCCGTAGTATAAGCGTCGCAAATGTGTTCTAGACTCTAATTTCTTAAGCCATAGTTGCACTCCCGTCCAGCTGTAACTTCCCTTTCGTTTTCCATGGAAGATCGCAGTTTAATTTTTAAAGTAAATGTTTTAGGTGCCCTGTTCTGCGAAAAAGCGCCGTTATTGTCCGGTCGATTAAACAACACCTGCGTGATCATGTGGACTTGGAACCGGGGTCTCTGCAGCAGCAGCCCGATGATGACAGCGCTATGCCAGAACACTTTCTTTTCTTTTTTTCCACAATGTTGCGAGAGGCAGAACAAGAATTGTTGTTAGTGCGACAACTGCGGCTCACCAAAAACAGTAGACTATACCTTACTGTAGTGCCTTGCATTCATCCAAGCAAAAAAAAAAGACCTCGCACAGCCCATTGAGTCCTCCAAGACCCGTTTCCCAACTTTAAAAGCACTTCTGGGACAGTGGCCATCTCCGTCGTCTCAGCGGATTGTACTCACTGAATTATTTGATTACCTCCACTAGATAAGCGTCGCTGAGACGATATAGGAATAAATATCCTCACGCTAAGTAAACATAAAGAATTTTCACGTCACACGCTTACGGTTTCAAACACACAGGCTACCCTCAGGCTTCTAACTTTTTTCACTTCGTCTAATTTCTTCTTTCTTTTCTCTCTCCCACGTTACTTCATCCTGGGACTGTTCCCTCCTTCTCATCCCCGCAGAGTAGCATGTAGGCGACAACATGCCGGAAGTCCTCTCTGTTTTTAAAAAGCTTTCTCTCTAGTTGCTGTTGTTACTTCTTCGTGGCACCTGCACACTTCGGCGCTTGGTCAGGAATCGGGCGCTTTGAAGGCCAATGCGACCACTTTGCAAAATTTACAAAACTGTGAATGGGAAACAAATGTTGTACAGACGAGCGTGCCGTGGGACACCTTAACGTGATGGCGTGTGAGTAGAACTGTTGCCAATAGCCGCGAGAACCCTGGTCCTACAAACGCTATGGCGTGTGCAGGTATGCGTCTTGAGGTAAGCGAAGAAAAGAAAGCGACGAAGAATATTCGTACATGGTGTAGGAGAAAAGAAGTCGAGCTAAGTCATTTGCACGGAAAGACTAATAAAAACTAAAATGAAATGGGGGAAAGAGATGTAAAAATTTCCCCGCATTACCCCAAGGGGAAGAATGTGAAAGTGCGAATGCACGAGTTGAATTTGCGCGGTTCGGTAATGTTCGCGAAAGAGAGATCACACACACACACACAACTACAAAGAAAGAAAGATGCATTTATTCACAGACACCTATTTGTGTTGTCGTTGTACTTGATTGCTAGAGCGGATCTCAGCTTTGAAATTTCGTGTCAGTACTCCTTTACGCGGGTGCATTAGCCCTTCTCACGCCCGATTCCTGGCCAATCCCCCACGTGGGTATGTGCCATGTACAGACACCTATTTGTGTTGTCGTTGTACTTGATTGCTAGAGCGGATCTCAGCTTTGAAATTTCGTGTCAGTACTCTAGCCCTTCTCACGCCCGATTCCTGGCCAATCCCCCACGTGGGTATGTGCCATGTCAGCGGCCAGGCAGCGCGCGCCCATCTCCCCCCGTTGCCAAGGAAGACGAGGAGATTCCTGGCCAATCCCCCACGTGGGTATGTGCCATGTCAGCGGCCAGGCAGCGCGCGCCCATCTCCCCCCGTTGCCAAGGAAGACGAGGAGCGCGCGCACCCGCAGCTGTTGCTATGTGGACGGACGGCGGTCGCCGGAATTCAGGGTCGCTTATAAAGTGCATTCGTACTTAAAAGTTGTTATCAGGTAGCCCCAAGAGTTCGCCCTCAAATGAAGTGAGTAGAGATAAGTGCTGCAAGGAATTTTTGTCACATCTACCATTTCAAAAGGCGTTTGGCTGCTACAAATGCCGCACTGCGGCTGTTTTGTTAAATGAACCGTTTATTATTTCGAAACAACACTCCCGCGCTTTTGCGTTCTTAGGTCGCGGTGAAGATCCCTTGAGGGTGCTAAATATTTTTTTGCCCTCAACGACCACGCGCTTCATGCTTCAAGTGTTGGGCATGCACTTTAAGACCGTTTTTTTTTTACTTTTAAAGTTACCGACTATAACATACACAACAAACGCTTGTATGTCGTAGCAGCTTATGGGCCACACTCCTGAGATCCAAGGGAGCACCGTTAACAAAATTTTGTCCGCTCCAACAGTGCTGAAATAGGCTTTAGTTTACGAACGATCAGGTATATATGTAACGACCCCATAGGGTCGCAAACCCTGTCAGCTACAGGTGCCCGATCCTGTAGGGTAAGGGGGGGGGGGTTATTGTTGATTTGATTGATTGATTGTAGGGTTTTACGCGCCGACGCAACACAGGCGATGAAGCGCGCCGTAGTGGATGGCTTTGGATTAATCATGACCACCTGGGGATCTTTAACGTGCTCCGAAATCTCGAACACACGGTCGTTTTTGCTTTTCGCCTCAACCAGAAAAGCGGCCGCCGCTGCCGGTGGGGGTAATTGTCGTCCTGCCCTCAATATCAACAAATCTTACAGGAGGCGACCCTCCTACTCTATAGTGAGAAGATGCAGCGGGGAGTGTGCAGTTAGCCCTCTCCCTACCCGCTTGAAAAAAGTGGTCAATTGCGGCAAATGCCACAATAAAAAAAAAATTTCCAAATGGTATTTGAACAACTACGTGCCTCGTCAAATTTGATGTTCCCCCCTTTGCAAAGTCAGCCGCGATTTCAATGTGAAAGGCTACATCGGCAGCACCTATTTTCTGGGGGCGGTTGCACACAATTCTGCGTAAAATAAAATGGTGTAGTTATTAAGGAGACTAGATTCTGAAAATGTCGTTCCAAAATGTGTGGTAGTCACGTATCGTCTCAGCTGAACGACGACAGTTTGATTCCAGCCGCTGTGGCAGTTTTTCTGGAGAATTGGAGAGAGGGAGGGAGAAGCGAAAAGTTAGAACTTCTATGTGTCTAGATTTACACGCGCGTTATAGATCCCCCTCATAGCCCATGTGTAGCTTCCGTGCGCAAAAACCCTCAATCAATCAAATCTTCACGTAGAAGACTGGATTGGTTCAGCTGCGCAGGTTCTCCTTTTTAAGTTGGGATACAAAATGAGAATAAGAGTATGCAGAAAAATTCACACATCTCCACGAAGGGAATCATGACAAGTGGGTGAAGCACTGGGGATCGTTCTCACCGTAAATCACCCGTCAGAGTGCTTACTGCTGCTTAACGATTTCCAGTGTAATCCAATCCAATACGATTCAATTTTAAAGCAATCCAATCCAATGCAATGCTGCTCGCGCATGCACAGCACGGCCAGGAGCACTCTCTCTCTCTCTCTCTCCTCTCTCTCTCTCTCTCTCTCTCTCTCTCTCTCTCTCTCCTCTATCTCTCTCTCTCTGTCTCTCTCTCTCATCTCTCAATCTTCTTTTGTTAACCTCTAATTTTGTTCTTGTTAACCTTTTACACGGTGCCGTGTGTCTCTCTCTCCCTATGTCTCTCTCTCTCTAACATTTAGTGAACCTTTTCTTCACAGATGTTTCGATTTACCAATGCTCTGCCGTGAGCACGGATGCGGGACGCCGGATGGACAAGCCCCGGATTTATGGTGCTTCGGCACTAAAAGGGCGGACGGCGTTTCTAGGTTGTGCCAGATTGCTTAGCAGGTCTTCACCTTTTTGCTGTCTTTAAATTTGCTTACTATGTTTAAAAACCGCGAAAAGAGCTGGAATATGACGACGGTCACAGGTAACTTTTTGGTTGAAAATATTTTTATTTGTTTTATTTATTTTTATTTCTACTTATTTATTTACGGGCAAACACGCACCAAAGAAATGACCGACAGATGGCACACAAAGTGACCAGAGGGGCTGAGGATAAAATAATCACTGATGGCATATTTTTCAGGGATGCTTCTGAACACGAAGTGATGTAACCGAGTTAAATAGATAATTGGTGACATTGGGCGAGAGTGTGAACTGAGCGTGGGGAACCCAAAATCGATACGGGCCCTCATCCCCAACACTCAGGCAGACTACAGGCGGGTGTAGTTTTTGAGTAGAAAAGTCTGTAAGAGACATGTACTGATAATAAATGAGTACTTTGGGCACGCTGTTTGCGGAAGTGGTAAGTAGGCAAGCAATAAAGTAGATGCAGGCAATGCCCCCTTGCTTGGCGTTCAGCATTTTTCCAACAGCTGTGACGCGAGCCAGGCAAATGCGAAAAACGGAGGAGGAAATGAATCATAGTGATGGCGAGAACAAATGTTGGAACGAAATTGCAACCATAATATCTTCAAATTCAGTACACTATAACGAGAAGCATGTGTCCTGGTAATTTTTCCGCCATTATGCACTCTATTTTAGGTACTGTGATAACTGGCTTCTCGCATATAAAATTTATTATTGCTCTGGATAAAAAGTGCACGCCAGTTAATTGAGCTCCGCTGCAAAGAACTTTCTATGATGTTAAAAATTCATTCTACAATGCTCCTTGGGGTCTACTATGGTGAAGAAGTCAAGAATGCATTCCTAATGACGCTTAGGTAGAAAAAAAACACTTCATTAAATCGTTTTAAATCTTCACCACGGACTTCTAAATCCCGGGCTGACTGGTACAAAGGCCGTAATTGCCTTTGAGCTTTCTCAATGTGCTCAGGGCTCCGCAGAACGAACGTATAGTGAACATCGATTCCGACGGCACAGTGCGTTGCCACACATGCCTAAGACATTTTTCTTGGACCAGTGACGGCTGAAGTACTGGCCTGTGCTAGAAGAGGAGGGAAGCCTCATACAGCGGTCAATTGCTTTCAGCGCGCCGAAAGTGGCGTAACCTCTACCCGTTCACATTACTAGACTATACTCCTGCTGAGTCTATGTCCCTATGTACAGTTTATTTGCCTTTCTCTGTTGCTGTATTTCACCCTACGTTACACTGCAGTAATTCTTTCCCTTCTGCTTGGACCCCTGTGGGGCCTGCAGTATGTAATAAATAAATAAATATGATCGGCAATGTTCGCCTGCAACAGCTCCGCCATTCAACTCTAGTGCGTGCGCGCATGCTTCCATGATTTCTTTTTCATTTAAAATATTTCTTGCAACCTTAATTTTCATTTCTTGTCTCTCGTCCGCCCGATAGCTTGACTATGTTTTAGTGCCCACGCCCGAGCAAAAAGGTACGGACTGTGTGTTATTTTTCACTTAAGAACACACTTATTTCCCAGTGAGGGAGTGCTTAAAGTAAAGCCACACACCTGAAGCGGATATGTGAGTAGTACGGTTATATATGGAGGAACTAACGATCGTACAATATCCGGAAATGGAAACATCGATTACCGCGTTGTCGAAGGGGAAGCGAAGAGTCGTTAGTTGTTAGAAAGCAAAGGTAATTCGTTTTTTGGCAGCGATATGTTTAGTTATTTGATGGAATTGAAGATTGCGACATAAGTATTGCTTGAAAGACGTCGCGTATACAGGAACTAATATCAGAAAAATCTATAAATCCATAAAATTTACCTGCCCAAAAGATACCAAATGAGCGTTATATACCAAACGAACCCACAGAATTGAGCTGAGAAAACCGTTTAAAGTAAAAAGATTACAAGTCTAGAAAACAAATCTTGGAATTTCAGAAGCTATAACCCTAGACCTTCGCTTTAAACCTTCTGTCATCTTGGTATATAGGATGTTGGCGGCGGGTGCATGACTAATAAAGGAGCAGTTAAAAAGCACGTACAAATTCGCCAGAATGTGCTGGAGTAACGCTACTATTTAGATTTGCGCAATCTTCACCTTGAAAGCATCAACGGGGTCCCGTGGCAGCTTGTGTTCACCGAGTCCTAGAACCGCTGGAAGGAGCAGCAGGAAAAAATGCAGGCACAAAATTGCCATGATGGTACCACTGCCGCTGGGAATTCTGTCTCCTAGGCAGGCTACGGGGGCAAATATACACCGCAGTGAGCTGTCACATTTTCTTTTGCTTGTAAGGATTTTTATTTGTAACTTCTGTCGATCAAAAACTATAACTAGAAATCGCGCGCAATTTTGTTCACCCCAATTTTCGCATATCTGGCTGTCCATACGAGATGTCGCTTTGATATAGTTGTTATTTCAGTCCAATCATCTCTGCTGCGACAGCAATGAAGATAGAAAATAGAGTTTTCAGGTATGACACGATGAGCATTCGTCCAATTGGTGACCTATCAAGGCTCTTAGATAATAAAAAAGCACTCGTCTAATTGCTGACGTTTTTAGGCCCTTATATACTTATTGTATCATTACAGGGGCCCCTAATTACAAGCCTCTACTGCGGAAACACGAATGCGCGGCACTTGAGTTCCTAAAGTTTTAGTAGAGGTTTCCCTACCATACTGTTTGTGTGTTAATAACGCTTACACATTCAAAGCAGGCGGGAAGCAGTCATCCGGTGTGAGCTATGACCTTAAAACAGATCGGTACGGCATACGCAACTTTTTTGCGGGCACGCTATACGTTATTCATAGTGTAAGCATGTTATCCTTTGTCAGCAGATGCTTAAGAACCTTTGGGAAATCCCTGCTGCTAACCACAATTTATTAGCTTAAAAATCCACGAATCAAAAATAATTTTGTAGGCAATGAGTAACAAAGTCCTGTATGGCTTAAGATTTTCAAACCACAAAGTGGGAAAGCTCAGTCTTTCAGACACAGAGCCATAGTGCACCAGATACGCATTGGGTGGCATAAAGCACTGCGCTGTCTCTGCTTATCAAAGCGGAAATTCCGAGGTTACGTAAAATACACGCATGCGCAATTAACAATTGATCTGTTTAAAAGACCCTAATGTAAAAAGGCTACCATTGGAGATCATGGCACGACATACAGAATCGCAAATGTGTTTCTTTTGTTGCACGCATAAGAGCCCCCTTTTTACTTAATCTTCAACCTTATGCAGACCTTTCAAGCTTCATGTGCGTTGATTTCTGTCACCTTTTCACATTCTTCGTTTATTTTAAACAAGTCAAAATAGCTGGCGCATAGCTCACAATCTATGAAAATAAATGCAGCGAAGAGGTACGTCGCGTCACTATGTATAAAAACCCATAATTTTTTTGTTTCCGTGTGCCCCAGTGACATGTGCGTAATTGCAGTATGAGTTAAGGCCATGTCACAACTATCAGCATTACATGAGGGGTCGCTGTCTCATGTGTTTTTTTTAATTAGTGCTCTTTCGCAGGTGCATGAAGGTACGCGAAAAATGAGAGCTCAAGCTTGTGTCATGTTTTCAGGGCAATATTTTTCGCTCAGGGCATTGCTCCCATGAGAGACTTTTACAAAATTGACGGTTCCAAATAGCCTTCTTTGTGAAATAACGGAACATACGCTATCGCCAATGTTATAATAGCTGGGCTATCGACGATTGGCGCCATTGCACAAAAACTCGTGCCGTGTCGGGCTCAAGACACTACAGTGGAGCAATCTACGTCAGTGGTTCTCCGAAAGACGTCTTGTTAGTGCCACTTCTATTCGGCCAAAAAAATAAATAAAGGCTTTATACGCCGGATACTGTTGTGAAGATTGGTGCTGTCGGAACTTAATGGACGCCAAGAATTTATCCGTATCTAATACAGGTGCATGGCTGCGCTGATGGCAATACGGAAAAAGACTATCGGAATCATTAGATATGCATTCGTCCAAAAAAATAAAGAATGGCTTTATACGCAGGATACTGTTGTGAAGATTGGTGCTGTCGGAACTTAATGGACGCCAAGAATGTATCCGTATCTAATACAGGTGCATGGCTGCGCTGGTGGCAATACGGAAGAAGAATATCGGAATCATGAGATATGCATTCGTCCAAAAAAATAAAGAATGGCTTTATACGCAGGATACTGTTGTGAAGATTAGTGCTGTTGGAACTTAGTCGACGCCAAGATTTTATCCGTACCTAATACAGGTACATGGCTGCGCTGATGGCAATACATTCCTCGAACAGAGAGTTTTCCTGCACAGGCTTCCAATTCCCTTGGTACCTATTAGTATGCAGTAAAGTCAGCTCCTTTAATGCGTGTTCAAGTGATTAAAGCTTTTTTGCTCATTACCACATCGCCCGAAAAATGAAAATGTCTATTAACGGATATTAATTCTTGACAAGTTTGTCGACAACAGATACGCTCGTATGTGTATATATTTACGAATTAGAACTTCTGCGCAGACAAACACTAGCTTAATGCCTGTTTAGCTCCTCTCTACTTCTTTTGTGTTCTTGCTCATTTTTGCACTCGAATATTTTCAACATGACTAAACAACTAGACCATAATTCATCGTACACTGTACAAAAGCGACGGTATAACAATTGACGTCGCTTCCAAAGAGGCGCGGAGGAAACAAAACAACTAGTATCACCATTACAACGGCCGCCGTCAAACATTTTTTAAAGCGAACCTTTTTTTCTCTCACTGATGCTTTTTTGCGCCAATGTGCTGTGTAGGAGAGCCAGCTTTCTCCGACGATGATGAGGAAGAATAATCGTGGGTAAAGTCAAAGAAAAAACCAATTACTCCTCTGGTTCACTAGAACGATGGGAAAACGCGCAGATTTGGTCGTTGAGTTTGTCTTTTGACCGTTCAGTTTAATCACGACGATGGCTGAACGCGAAGCTCTCTCGTGATGCATTCGTTGGTTGGCCAATCCAAACGTAAGTGGTTCGTATCTCCAGAGCAGCACATACTCGCAGAGTGGGATTGACTACCGCTATGCATAGACCGCCTGTTGTTCGTTCAGAGGAGGAGCAGGCTGCCGTTAAGCAACGTCAGCGCGAGCCGGCGCGCGAGCGCGCCCATTCTCGTCGGGCGACAAAGATAAGAAAACGTGAAACTTTAGTGCGTCTACCCACGTCGAACCCGCCGAACGAGCGCTAAATTAGAGCCCGGGAAACTACCATACTGAACGATCAACGATAAACTCGACGACTAAAGCTTCACAATTTCCCACCATTGCCGTTAGACAGAGGGGTATTGATTTTTTAGCTGTACTATTCGCACACCGGTGATGCCTGCGTACTGGCGTATGAAGTCATAATTTCTTAACCTGTCTCAGACAGTTTAGATTTTGCCTACCTTCCCTGCCATTTATTTAGCTCTGTGCTTGATTGATTTGATTGATTGATTGTAGGGTTTAACGCGCCGACGCAACGCAGGCGATGAGGCGCGCCGTAGTGGAGGGCTCCGGATTAATTTTGACCACCTGGGGATCTTTAACGTGCGCCGAATCGTACACACGGGCGTTTTTGCTTTTCGCCTCCATCAGAAAAGCGGCCGCCGCGGCCGGGAATCGAACCCGCGACCTCGTGCTCAGCAGCGCAACGCCTTAGCCACTGAGCCACCGCGGCGGGTTGCCAGGCATGGCCCAAGTTTTAAAAAACTGATGAACTCAAATTCATCTGAATATTTTAACCCGTTATAGGTAATTAAGCACCTCGTTTTCGTTAGTGAAAAGGACACTGAGGAAGCCCAACTGTCGGCCAGCGCCTATGGCTGCCCCCACTACCTGCCGATATTGCCTGCTGACTAGTAAGTGACAAAGCCGCCGGGCGCATCGGGCTTGTCGGACGCAAAACTGACCAAATGCTACTGGGGACACTGCAACGTAGAGATCCTATTTGTCTATAAATTCCCAATTTTTTACGAAACCATTATTATCAATGTTGTAAAATACGCGGTGGATACAACTTCCATCAGAAACAAAACAAAGGCGCAGAGTGATTTTTAGCGGGGCCTGCGCCATCTAGGCATGCAGATGGTAACCATAGGGTCGTTTTGCAGATAGCGGCAGCCTCAGTCAGCATAATTTTGACTCAGTAAACATAATTTTGGCTTTAGGTACCTGCGCATTTGACGTGACAGTACACACGATGCAGCATACCAATAGAAATTCCCGCTTAAATTATTCATTTCTCAGAGATCACAGGTTCGTTTGGTGCCGGACAAGCGCTGGGGTACTATAAAACAGCAAATCGTTTCAATAAAACACATGTATGTCTTGTTGGCTTGGCACCTTTAAAGCCAGCTAATTTGTGGCGCGATAATATTCAATAAAAAGTGACCAATCTGCAGCAGTTACCATTTTAATTTGCCTGTAAAGAAAGTTCCCAAGTTCCCCAAGTCTAGAATGAATTTCCTTCAATTCCTTCTATTTCCATCCATTCCTTCCCCATCTTATTGGCAGTTTAAGTCCAAGTAAATGAGCCTCCAATATACAGTAATCCCTCGTTAACCGAAGTCGTAAAATCCGCTGAAAATTTCCACACAACTGGAGTTTCGAGTCAAGCCAAATGCCGAAAATGTGTGGCCAGGTCATTGAAATAAAGCTAATGCTGGTAACGAACGTTCCACTGCACAGGGCAGCTTTCGTAAAAAAAGTAAGAACGATGGCAGGAAAAACAAATTTTTATTATTGCGAAAGAAAGAGCTGCGTGATCCTCGAATGTTTCGCGTTCGCATCTAATCTTAGAAACTTGATCTCGAGCTTCTCAATGCATCGAATCAATTGCTGGTCGCCCCCGCTACATTCTACCTTGCTGCGAAGCAGGCGCAGCATCTTTGCTGTTTCTGTAGTTGTAGCCACTTCTCTAGGCTCCTCTTCATCATGATGAGCTGCATCATCCACAGCTCTCTTGACGATGTAGGTGTCGGACAGCACTCTGGTAACGGGAATATCGGTCTCGTACAGCGTATATTGGCCGCTTACGACAGCGTTAGGAGCGTAGTGGGAGGTAAGCATTAGAACGGATATCTTTTCCGGTGTCTGTAGATATCCGCGGACCCCTGAAACAGAGTGCCGAGATGAAGAGGGGCTAATGCATGACGCCCATGGGAGGTAAATTTACGGCGAAAAAAAAGTTTCGACTTATCCGATATTTTCAGATATCTGAGTTCGAGTCAAGCCGAAAAAGCCTAACAGGTAATGTTAACGCTTAGCCAAAGTGCTTGTTCTAACGGCTTCAAGATTTATGAGTACGTTGTGATTATGGTGTAGGACTTTTATATTGCTGAAATTTTTTAAAAATTACACCACGGGGGGAGTAAATAGCCGACCCCTGAAACAGCGTTTCGAGATTAAGGGGGGCGAATGCATGAAGGCTATGGGAGGTGAACACACGGCGAAAAAAAAATTCTGCAGAAATTCAGAGAATTATCTACTAATGAGTAGCATTCTTACGCCGCCTGTCTTGAGTGCGAGTTTTCAGCAGCTAAATTTTTGGTTTTTTCTAAATCCTGTGTGACCAATTATCTGCAACTACACTATACTAACGATAACAGGTGAAACTTTCTCGAAATCTTCAATTTAGTAGAAATGCCATGCGTTATACGTTTTGCCATTTTCGGTATTTTTTTTCAACAGTTTTCTTATTCCTTTGTTTTTCAGAATTTAGCCTGGCAAATTCTCTCAATTTATGGTACTACAAAGATTACATTTGGAACTTTCACGAAATCTCCATTATTGTGGAAATGCAGGGTGTTCCACGATTCGCCATTTTTAGCAATTATTTTATATTCTTCTTTTATTTAAAATTTTTAAATTTTGTTCGTATAATTATCTTCATTTACGCTATTATAACAATTACAGGTAAAAACTTCCGCAAAATCTGCATAATTGCGGAAATGCCATGCGGCATAGGTTTTGACATTTTTCGTAATTTTTTACATTTTCGGGTTTTTTGTTTTTTCAAAATTTGGTTCCATCAATTATCTCCACTCACGTTATTCTAAAGACTACATTTGGAACTTTTCCGAAGTATGCATTATTGTAGAAATTCGGGGCGTTAGATGGTTCGCCACTTTCGGGAAAGCTGCATTATTGTGGAAGTGCATTGCGGTATACACTCTAAACTTTTTTTCCACCCATATACTCCCTAGAGGTTCTTTTTCGCTTGTCCTCTAGTGATCCTCCTTGTAGGAGTTTTTTTTAGTACATGGAACAGGGAGGTTTTGTTTACCTCCTCAAAACAGGGTGTTTTTAGGTGATAGAAAGGAGGTAGTTAGGGAGTGTTAAGAAATGTTAGGGAGAATTTAAGGAGATCAAAATGGAGTATTCTTTACTTCCTCAAGGCGTTTTTAAGTGATGTTTATGGACTTTTTAGGCGGTTGAATAGGAGCCTATTATGGCTCCCTTGGGAAGTACTTATGTTGTTTTAGGGGCGTTTTGAGGAGGTTCAGGGGAAGCATTTTTCTTTTGCATGGAGTTTTACGTTTTGTAGGCCTCGCGAGGGGAGTTTTTAGGAGGTTCAAGGGAAGCATATATTTCTTTTGAATGGAGTTTTGCAAAGTTGGGGCGGTTTTGTAGGCCTTCCGAAAGGAGTTTTTTCAAGGCCACAAGGGAGAGTTTCTAGTTCCCTGCGGGAGTACTGATTTCACACGGTTTTTCTCGGTTTCAGGTTTATTTCAAACGAACTTTCGCATACAAGTTTACATGGTACATGGTGTACACAAGGAGGCTCCGAAATAAAAACTTTGGGCGACCTCCTATAAGAAAGCAAAATGGTAAATTGCTAAAAACACGCCAGTTAGGAATGGAAGACAGCAATAGAATGCTAGTTGAACAAACCGTACAATTAATATTACTACAAGAACTGGAAATACGCGACAAACAAAGATAGCGCAAACACAACCACATGGTAAGTGAAATCATTATATAATAATAGCGGGTCGGGAACGCGTCAGTACTTATCAGAACTTATCAGAACGCATCAGCACTCAGTACAGAAAGTGAAAAAAAAATGGTTGCAGTGGTTTACAACAACAAAAAATTTCAGTGGTGGTGATGAAATGAGCGATCTGTGTGCTAGTTGAACAAACTGTAGCAAACAATATTACTACAAGAACTGGAAATACGCGAAAAAACATATAGGCACAAACACAACGGCATGGTAAGTGACATCATTATATAATACTAGAGGGATTGAGGAACGCGTGAGTACTTATCAGTACGCATCAGTACTCAGTACACAAATTGAAAAAAATGGTTGCAGTGGTTTACAACACACAAAATTTTTTTCAATTGGTGGTGAAATGAGCGAGAGCTGTGTAACGATTTTGATATTGAAAGGTAACGAGCATTTTGTAGATGGTAAAGGCACAAGAGATAAATGATGTAGGAGACAGACAGCAATGAGATGGCTATGGATAAATGAGTAATATAAGAACGAGAAATATGCTGCGGAAAATACCAGTGCGTTTTGATAAAGACAACAAATGCGCCAAGAAAAGTGACCCAGTCTGAGGGGGTTAATGGCAAGGATATAGAACAGAATGCGTGGTTTTGCGACAGCTTCTTCAGAGTGAGGAAGAAAAAGCCATGAATTCGTGTTTTTCCGATAATTTTAAGTTGATTCATTGGCACCAGTTGCCAACATTATTAGATAATTGTTTCAAAGCTATATTAGTTGGTTAATATTATTGGCTTCACTAAAAGATAGCTGTATATCAGCATACTGAAGGGCCCATCAAATATCCCCTGTTCAGTAAAAAAAAAGAAACGTCAGGAAACATAATACGAAATTCTTTTAAACTACTATCCAATGATTACAGGATTGAAAACAAATAAAATATTGGTGAGGGATATTGATGCGATAAAAGTTAATTAGTTCTAAATCCTTCACACGTGGTTGGTGCTGGCAAGGTCCAAAAAGGCATGTTCCACAAACGTTAGAGCTCTGTGTGCCTTCATTGGGATATTGAATGTTGAAAACCCAGAACGATGCAAACAGACTACACAGTCCTCCCAGTAAAGGTGATGCAGTCAAGACACTCTGGCCATCGATGCGGAGGCTAATTTTCCCCGTTCGCGGAATGCAGGCAGGGAGTCAAAGGAACATCTACCTGAAAAAGCAAAAAAGAAAAAAAAATGACCCCCATGTAAAATTCAAAACAGACACTATGGTTAAATGAACTTAATAATTCGGTACAGTAATAAAATTGTTATGCCAGGTTCCCTGCGAAGATTCAGTACTTAAATTAGGAATGCAAAGGCTTCATAAAACCAAGTGCCAGTACATTAACCATCGTGGGCTTTTGCAGCAATAAAAAGATATTACTTCGGCACAATATACTCGAGCACAACTTTAAATGACAGTGACGTTAAAATGCAAGTCTCTCTAGGTTGATAGATTAGCTCACGGAGAACACCTATTATACCCCTCTTACACCTGGCATTTTTTTTAAATAAGATTGAAACTAGCAAAAACACGTTTTCACGGAAGGGGCTTAAGTGGCCTGACGCGCACAACTTCTTTCTTGGCTGCCGCTGGATGGTTGCTACTCGTCCATACTTGGGGTGGCAGTAACGCTTTCCAAGGGAGCATGCGAGCTACGCATGAGAAAATCGTTCGACGCCAAAACTTGCGGGGCCTCAAAAGGCCAATGTTTTCTTCAGTGAAGCGTAAATACTGATCACAGGTCCCAATGGAGAAACATTTTGCTTAGTGGTCTCGAACGACAAATGACAGGGGAGTTGGGGAAGCATGAGCGATTTGACCGGGAACTGACCAACTGCTTGGTACGTGGTAATGTTTGTATTCAGTTGCTTGTATACTGCTATAATCACCGCTGCTTCACTTGCTTCCGGTTTATCCTGATGCAAACAGCGACTGCAGTCGTGTTTGCGTCACGTTTGATGAGCAGTTTGAACAGCGATTTCTCAGCACTTAGGCATCTTGGCACTAAATCAATGCTGAAATGGCTATGCGGAGGTCCGACTTCCGTTTGAAATCAACTTGCTGGTTGTCTTCAATGACCCTTTTAACAACAAGTTACCCTTATGCCTCATCACTGCAACGATTGTTCCTCCGTGTGGTGCAAAGTGTGTTACTGTGAGTATTTTCAACGTGAAACGAACCGTTTCTGTGATTTGTAGGACTGATTCTGCTATTAATTACTGCAGTGACAACAAGCTATGAAAGAAAATCCCGCCATCTCCACGAAGTGAATGATGATGAGAGGGGCGAATCTAAAATGCTTATCAGCAGACAATGTGACGCATTAAGTGCAAGCTGCTTTCATAGTGTGTGCATTGACATTAGGATATGGCCCCCTGGCAGAATGATGCGCTGCGCGAGATTTTGCCGTACCTAAAAGGACAGGCAACTCATTTTTACGGAGTATAGGATCTGTAAAAGGGTTGCGAGTTGGGCGAGTTGGTAATTATGCATTGCGAAAAATAAACTGCGCGCAAATTAACGAGGACAAGAACACATGAAGACGGCACAAGCGCACACTCGCAACTAGTTTATATTGCACAATTCAAAGCTTTATATGCCAAGCGCCCAATTGCCGCGCCCCCAATGCGTCACAGTTCTCGGCGCACTCAGCCGAAAATACTAAAAAACCGTAACAACAAAACCACAAAACGAACTTTGAGGCGCAGGAAAGGCGAAAAATCAGCAAAGATAACCGCATCATACATGGATTAAGACCCCCCTCCCACCCCCAACACGCATTCCCAGAAGAAGCACCGAAATAGCGCTCAATGTGCGTCTAAATATGCGACTTCTCGATTAAGCAGGGCGATAGAGGGATGACTGATACATTCGGAACCAGCTTTTCTGATGTGGCTGGCTTCTACAATTTCTCGCGTTCGCTGGTTCTTATGTCGCAAAAGGATGCTGTGCGCTCAAAACACAGGGACACAATCAGGTCTGCATGCGCGGCAATGAGAAGATAAGTGGCTCAGGTCACGTTGAAAAATGAAAAAAAATATATATACGGTACTTTTAGACGTCGTACGCTCGAGTTTGTGACAACGTACCCGTGTGCGGCTCTGTCCTGAAGTTTGGAGAAATGCAGGCGGGTTGTGGTATATTTCTCGTCTTGCATTACGCTTTCTTTTATATATTAGCGCCCTCTTTCCCGATCTCTCCACCTTCCTTCCCGCTCCGTCTGACTGCGCTGATTTTCGCCAGCACGAAGTAACCGTCACGTTGCTTTGAAACGACGCCGCGCGCGACAAACGATTTTATCTCGAATGCCCTGTTACAAACCGGCCTACAAAAGAATGCGAACGCATACCCCAAAACCCAACAAACAAGTAAAATAATACGAGTGTGCGCTTTTTTCTTTGCCCGTGCGTGTACGAGCTGTGAGCGGCACGGGAACCCGGGTACTTCGCTGTTAAACCCTATCCAAACGTTTGACAAATGCATCGACTGATGAAAGACCACTTACCAGCGAGCTGTCCCACACCTGTCGCCGTATCCAAATGCTGTTTGCGGCCGTTCCTCGTGTGACAGGGGCACATGAAAATCTTTCCACCAAATGGCACTACTAGTCCTTCACAAATAAGAAAAAACGACGGCCCAAGGCGAGGCTTGAAGCTCCGGCCGTCGCCGTCACCGGCCGCGCTGCGTTGATAGTTGTTTACATCCGGGCAGCCAGTCGTGCCGCCAGGGCAAGTTGAGTCGCTGCAGTCGGGTGCGCTGGCGCGCTGGCACGAGAATTTAAATCGTCTATGTATGCGCAAGCAAGCGAAGCAGATGAAACATTGCAATTGTTTGCAACGGCGAGAACTGCATCTTCGTTAGCAGCAGAGTTTGACAACACCTATCGCCAAAATAAACAGATTGAGACAACACGACCGCGCTCTCTGCCTGTGATCGCGCTGGTTGAAGCATCTATACGGGTATACGTACGGTATTGGTTTTGTAGCTGCGTGCAACCGTCGCGTCCTGCTTACTCGTTCTAATTAGCATTAGGCCACGGTTGAAGTGCTGGTGCACGGAGACAACAGAGACTAACATGGCGACCGCACGCTTGAGATGATTACCTCAGATAGGGGCTTTATTGTGGACGTGGTAGTATACAAGGAACGGAACGCCATCTCACAAATGGTGTTAAGTCGTTCTAAATCCTCCCTTTTGCTACCCGGATGGGCAACGGTACTACCATGGAGGTTCGTCCACTTCTTTAGATCATGCCTAGGGAGTACATTTTTTGCTATAGGTACTGTTCAGGGCACATTACTTGATTAAAACTCCATTTCCCGGCTAGTTTGCGTTTACAGTGTATGTTCTGATATTTCCTTATTTTTGTATTTGGTTATTTTTTTAGTTTTTGAAATTTTCGTTGAACAATTTATATCCGTTTACTCTATTCTAACTATTATATTTGGAACGTTCGCGAAATCGGCATTTTTGTGGAAATGCAAGGCGTTACATGGTTCCCCATTTTCCGTAATGATTTTATATTTTACTTATTTTTTTTGTTTTTCAGAATTTCTTTCTACCAATTATCTATCTCCATCTACGCAATTATAACGATTGTAGGTGAAACTGTCCCGAAATCTGCATTATCGTGGAAATGTCTGGGGTATACGTTTTGACATTTTCCATATTTTTTTATATTTCTGCCCTGTTTAGTTTTCAAAATTTCGTTCCAACAACTCTCCATTTACGCTATTCTAACGATTACATTTGGAACTTTTGCGAAATCTGCATTATTGGAGAAATTCATGGCGTTAAACGCTTCTCTATTTCGCGTAATTAGTTTGTATTTTTCTTATTTCTTTAGTTTTTAAAATTTAGTTCGACCAATTAACTCCATTTACGCTATTAGAACAATTACAAGGGGAGCTTACGCGAAATCTTTGCAAATGCCACCCGGTGTACGTTTTGACCTTTTCCTTAATTTTTTCGTATTTGTGTTTTTTTTAACTTTTTCAAATTTCCGTCCTAACAGTTGTCTCCATTTGGGTTGCTCTGAAGATTTCACTTGGAACTTTCGCGAAATCTGCGTTATTGTGGAAATTCAGGGCGTTACACGGTACGCCATATCCCTTAATTATTTTGTATTTTTCATATTTTTTTAGTTTTTTAGAATTTCTTTATACCAATTATCTTCATTTGCGCGACTTTAACGATTACAGGTGAAACGTTCGTGAAATCTGCATTATTGTGGAAATGCCATACGGTAAGCGTTTTGACATTTTCTGTATTTTTTTATATTTGCGTTATTTTTATTTTTTTTTTAATTTCGTTCGACCAATTATCCCCATTTACGTCATTCTAATGATTACATGGGAACTTCCGCGAAATTTGCATTTTTGTGGAAATGCAGGACTTTACACGCTTTTGGCGGGGGGGTAGGGGAGGGAGTGGGGGGGGGGGGTACTCGGCAAAGAATGCTACAAATTAGAAATTTCGACTTAACCAATATTTCGAGATATCTGAGCTAGTCTCGAGCCGACAAAGCCTAACAGGTAATGTGAACGCCTAGCCAAACTGTTGGTTCTAGCGGCTTTGAAATTATTGAGTAAGTTGGGATTATGGTGTAGGTGCTGAATATTGCTAAATTTTTTAAAATCACACTACAGGGCTGGTGAATTGCGGTGAAATTGCTTTTCACTCATTGATGTTTTTATTGTAGGCCAACTTAGTTATTAGCTGGTTTTCGTTTATACAGTCTAGTCCACTTATAACAATATCCAAGTGTCAAGGAAGTCCCATCGTTATAACCGATAATTGTTATAAGTGGGCTGCGAAACAAGAAGACGGAACAGAGCTCAGAACATTTTATTGGCATGCCAGCAAGGTCGTACTACTACTAATTTGCGGAAAAGAAGCCACAGTCGTCGGTCACCTTTGTTTGCCGCGTGTTAAGCTAGCGCAAATCTTTTTCAAGAGCATCTACAGGTGCTTCATCTAGCTGATGTAAACGTCCTTGGCGGAAACAAAGTCTCCGAGGGACTGCGTCACGCATTGGGCCTACTACGAAGACGCTACCTGAGTAGGCTGCGCAACCGCGTTATTAGAGTTGTCACTGTTGCACCTTTGGTGCACAATATCACCGGATTCAATCGTTAAAACCGATATCGCTGCACTGGAGCATTGTAATATGCTGTTTATTTTCCCATAGAAAGAATGCAAAAGTTGACGGGCCATAGCTGTTCATCGTTAAATCCAATATATTGTTATAAACGGTATCGTTGTAAGTGAACTCGACTGTATAGGTAACTTACATAGGTATCTAAGCACTATTTCAGAATATTTGTTAATAACACCCACCTAATAGGGAGGGAATG
>JABSTR010002478.1:0-46425 GCA_013339765.2 Haemaphysalis longicornis | reverse complement strand
GTTGCAGTACAGTGTCTGGATCCTTGTGCAGACTACAGTACTGGGGGACAACTTTCTGTGCCAATGGAAAGAGGCTACAGGGGAGAGCAAACTTCTTCTTTGTGTTACTGCTGCGCCAATGTATTGACTGATAAATTGGTTTTGAGTTCAGTTCTGGCATAACAGATATGCATTTGCTACAGATCATTTCTTGTATGAGATCCGTAGTTGAATGCACTGAACCACGCTCACTGATGCAGGCATATTGGCATCTCCTCCCCTACACCCCATTTGTTTCTCAATACAAGCCAATGCTTTTACTGGAGAACTCGGAGCTACTTAATCATTTACTGTACGGATGGTAGCGTCCAGCTCTGTACCATCAATGTTAACTTGAATTATATGTAGTTTTGAAGGCATTCTCTGATATGTTAACTCTTCTGGGGCTGAAACTGGGCAGTACCACAGACATGCACGTGCTTGAATAGTACAGGCATGGTATAACGAAAGAGCAGCACGCACCCACTATGGCACGAAGTAAAATCTCATTTGGTTGTGTTGAGTGCGTTGAAGGTGTGAAACTGTCATACCGCTGGCACTCTTGTCATACACAACTTCAAGTGGTCTTCCAGTTGCCAAACGAAGCCGTTTTCAAGACCTTCGTCTTGAGACAGCGACCGTAGGCTCACTTACGCCAGCTTACGCCAGGCTCATTCGGCTAACCGAATGAAATGCGGAAATGATGGAGAGTCCCAGTTGCGTCAGTGTCACTTGGGCCCACATTTTGCAGGCCACTTGCTTCGTTTGTTTTGACAGCTTATTGTTCTCAAGTAAATTCAGTGGGGTGAAGAAAGTTTCGAGCTGCTGTATGGGAAGAAAGCTGCTGTCAAAAAGAACACTGTTTTTTTTTCTCCTGACCAGAACCTATGCGATGCCAGTGGCAAACACGGCAAACAAGAAGCCCAAAATCTACATCACTCTACATCATCTACTCTATCACTTTATTGGCATATCTATTGAAGGCTAAAAAATAAGCACTGTTTTTAATTGCTTAGATTATGCCCACCAACATATTTTTGTTGGACTGCGTCCAGCTGCGCAGCAAAACAGTGTCGTTCGGCTCTGTAGTTGTTACTGCATTGCACAGAAATTTGTCCACGAGTTGAGGGTTATAAAGCCCTGCTCCCCTCAGGCAGGAGCAGTTGAGATAGTTCTGTGCAGCTTGCTTCGTTTCTGCCTGTGAAAAGGTGAATATTTTGCTTTGCTGCATTTAATGAGAATGTAGCTTTAGTTTGAAATTGGTGTGCAGGGCAGAAAACAAAAAGGAGAGAAACCGTAAACCATGTAAAAAGCCATTAATTACAATATTAAGAACTACATCAAGACCAGGACATGTAATGCTGTCAAATAAAGGTAGCATGATGGAACGATGCAGTGAGAGTGAAGGGTGATGGAAAAGGTATTGTGTCAAGGTTAAAAATATGCATTAGGTTTAATGAGCAAGTTACGTGAATATTGTAACTTCAGTAATAAAGGTATTCATGTTAAAACAGTGCGCTTTTTCAGGCTCTACAGTTCATACTTTATTTTACATTTTGTGAGCAGAATTGTCGTTACGGGGGTATCATTTTTCAGTACTTATCTCTAGTCTCTCGCCTACGAGCCAGGTACACAGAGGGCAAGTTGATTGATTGTGGGGTTTCAGTGCACTGAAGCCACATGTGGGCTATGAGGTACGCTGTAGCAGGGGGAGGCTTGGGATTAATTTTACCTGCCGCGGTGGCTCAGTGGCTAAGGCGTTGCGCTGCTGAGCACGAGGGCGGGGTTCGATTCTCGGCCGCGGGGGCCGCTTTTCTGATGGAGGCGAAAAGCAAAAACGCCCGTGTGTACGAGATTTTGGCGCACGTTAAAGATCCCCAGGTGGTCAAAATTAATCCGGAGCCCTCCACTACAGTGCGCCTCATCACCTGCGTTGCATCGGCGCGTTAAACCCTAAATCATCAATCAATCAATTTTGACCACCTAAGGATATTTATGTGTGCAGACATTTTGACACACAGCTGTTTTTTGCTTTTCGTCTTCATCTGAAAAGCGGCCACTCTGGCTGGGATAGGGCATAGGGCGTAATACAGCAGCAAACGTTTTCTGTACGTATTTAATTCCTCTGGTAGTGTCTAGATGTCCTCCTGAAAATTCCCTGCATAGTTCTCAGGTCACAGCTCTATAACCTGTACAGCTAAGTTTTTTACAATAGTGCATAGACCACTTACAACGTATATTGTGGGATTCACAAAATACACAAACTATGTGCAAATCGAACCACTCGTGAAACCTACCTTTGAAGCATTTTATTTACCCTTACCTGAACCGAATGCCACTCAAAACAAAAACATTGTGCTTATTTCAAAAGTTTGTCTTCACAGCAGGCTACGCAGGAAAGTAGGAGAGAATTGGTAGCTGTGTGGAAAAAGTCGCATGGTTTTTTCATGCACATTGGAGGCCACTGGCAACTGCATCATAGCAACAGCACTGCAGGCTGACCCGTCAAGGCACTACGTCTCTGAGCCGCCCAGCCAGTACCCAGTGGTCAGCCGAAGGAGACAAAGCAGACAGCAGTGGCAAAAGAGATTGTGGAAAGAGTAGCATGTGCGTGCAAAACATTAGCAAAAAGGGGCGACCTGCAAGAATAGCATAGCGGCTTCACCTAAACACGACGTCACAGCCTGTCCTAAGCTTTCCTTTCCTCCATGCAGCAGTCACTGCTGCATGAAGTTTCAAAATGCTGAACGGGGCTTAGCTTTTTATATATATTCATTTATAGAAGTGTATCTGCAGTGTATTGATGTTTGGAAGTCCATGCACCATAGCACCAAAAGCCTGGCTAGTACCGTGGGTGCACCATGATCAGAACACAATCTTTTACTTTCTTCTTTTTTCTTTCTTTCCCCCCCCCCCTCCCCCGAGGTGTAGGGTAAGGTTGGAGTTGCCATGCGGCATAAAGTGAAATGTGTGAATTAAAGCATTGCCTCTTTTTTTTTTTCTGTTCGCCTGCTGAAGTTGCTGTTGGCGGACAGCTTAGCCATGGAGTTTTCATGGTTTGGCAAGAAAGGGAAACACTCCTTTTCCCAGCTGCGACTGGCACCTTGCATTGTGTGTAAGTTGATGTCTTCATGTTATTACAGACATCAAATTCTTTCACCAGACAATTTATAGTGCCCCAATTTCTATTGTCAGTCACATACTGTGCCAATGTCAGCTGTGTTGACAACCGGCAGCTTATTACTTTTTTTTTTGCTAGAAGAGGTATTAAATTTGTCTGAGCCTTTGTAGCACAGAATTGTTACCCCCTTTCCGACTGTTATGGCCTGCAACCATTTTGGCAGTTTCGGGCACCACGTTAGAGATCCCCAGGTGCTCAAAATTAGTCTGGAGCTCTACACTACGGCGGGCCTCATTGCCTGTGTTGCATCGGCACATTAAAGCCTGCAGTCAAATCAATCAATCAATCAATCTGATCTTGAGAATGGATTCAAGCAACTACTTTAATATCGTGAATTTCTGTAGTCATTTTTTAGACGGCTCATTTTTTTAGGTGGGTGTTATTGCCTTGGTAGACTTCTAGAATTTGAGGTTCATCTAGTTTAAACACTTTAGGCTTTAGAAGCACGCAATTTATTGCAACCTAGATGCAGTCATTGTGTGTACAGCAACTGACGTATTTTGCACTGAGCGCGCTACTGAATGCAAAAGAACTTTTTTAGAGGGACCATGAAGACAAAATACACGTTTTGTCCAACAGGAAAAACTGGCATCAAGTTGGATACCAATTTATATCAAACTTCGAGGAAATTGCGATGTTAATGGGAACAGAAGAGCTGGTGGGAACTCCCCAGCCACTCTCCAGCGATTTCGTTTGTGACGTCAGGGAATTGTGTTTGTGCAATAGGGGCCAGCCCAAGCCAGCACCAAGGCACATTACTGCGCATTGGACTGGGGCCGGTTTGAGCTAGTCAAATAAATGATAATGGGCAGTTAACACACTGATATGTTCTTAATGCATCCCCCCCCCCCGCCTTATGCTAACTTCGTGTAGCCCAAAATTTAAAAGTTCTTCAGTATTTCTTGCATTTTGTCTTTTCAAAAGGTGTATTGTGGCTGAAATGGAACTGAATGGGTCACTGGACACTAGTTCTTGTAAATAGAACGAATCTTAGGGTTCATGGCCCTTTTAAAAGTGTGGCGACACTGTGGCCATGTGGTCAATTTGTGGTTTTGATCTGAGAAATTTCCAGGGCTATGTTTCAACTGTAAGTGAAGATTTTGATGTTGCTGTGGCACTAATGAGAACTAATGTATCTTTTGCACAGCTGCTGTGAAGTCTTCGCATGGTGCAACTGACTTTGAAGTTGAAGCAGCTATAAGGGAATGGCTGCGTCATGCTCCTGCCAGGCACAGGCTTGCGTCAGTAAAGGTAACAATTTAGCTCTACTAGCCAAGGGTTCTTTTGCGGCTTGCAGGACAATAAATTCCCAACGCAGCAAAGGGAAAGGGGGTGGCGGAGGGTTTCACTCACGGAGCACACTGTAGATGAGGCGGCGAATTTACCCAGCATGGTTTTGTCATCTGCTTAGCTGACCGTTATTTTGGGCCTGTTTTCGTGCAGCTTTGCGTCCATTGCACACTTCCTTTGCACGGCTTGATAACTTGTTCGACAGCACCTCCTGGGTAACCTTTATCCGACTGAATTAAGTGGTCGTACGGCAAAGATGCATTAAGGATTGGTTTGCAGGGTGAAAAACGAATGTAGAGGCCACATACAGACATCTGGCGCTATAAAAACACCACCTTTTGCGCACTGCTTGCCACGAATGGGAGAATAGGACTGTGTATTCTCTATTGCTGAATACCAATTTGGTTGTGTTCTAAGAGGTAGTACGAAAGGCAAAAGGAGCAACTGGTTCTGATAAATAGAGGAATATAAAGTTTCCTCAGCTTTCTCGCTATTCTCAAACTTAATAAAAGAACTGTTGTTTACATCGGTATAAATGGAAATCACTAAACCCACATTGCCGAATTGTTTCGGTGTGTGTGCTTGTTGTGTGCAGTGGTGTAGCCTCTAGCTAGCGCTTCAGGATAGCTAGGTTCCGCTGTCTCACCCTTCGAAAGACGCTCCTATCCGTCTTCTTTCTCCCGACTCACGGCCAGGCTACAGCGGTGGCGTCCGCCGCTGTAGCCCGCCCTTGGCCGATGCTGCTGCTGAGTTCGGGACACCACCTTCAAAATTCGAGTAATGGCTGGCAGAATGTCTGGTTCACTCTTTGTAGAGCCACGTGTGTGAGTTCAAGTGACGTGAGATTGGGCAATTGTTTTGGGTGTCGTTTAAAGCTTTGCTTTACAACCACCTTCACACCGTGGACTGGAGCCATTTTTTTCTCCCAGCACATTTCCACCATCGACCAGATTTAGGGAGAATCCCGAAGGTGGAGTAAGTTGTTTCTGCAAAGGAAAGTTTGACATCCACCTCAATGCAGCGTACGGCTACAAGGGAAAGCTATACAGATTCCTCAGAAACTTCGCAGTTGAAGAAAAATTCATCCTGTTCCAGGATGTGAACTTGGAACCACCGCTTCACCGGAGCAGTTGCTCTACCAACTAAGCTAACCAGGGAGGCTAGTTGTTTGTAGCATAGAGTTTCTCAATATCACCTAGAGCAGAAAGTTGTCGCTGCGATCGCACTCCGCCATGGGAATTGTGAGTAGTGTGCGAATCGGATTGGCACCAAGTGGCTAGTACAAAGGGCTATGGATAAGGCTTCTCGGCTCTGAAGTGCTTGTTAGTTCTGTTTTGCGGTGTGCTTTCTGTTTTTGGGATGCCAATTTCTGGCATTCAATGGCTATCACAGATATGTCTAAATAACAGCGTGATTAGCACTCAACGCATGCTCGCGTTAGCGGCGAGCTTCTTAAGATGAAGGGTGACCACATGCTGTGACGGCGATAAGCGATGCCAAAAATGTAACTCAAAAGGTACAACAGCAGAGTGTTACTGGGTGACAGCGACAAGCGAAAAAAATTAATACACTGCCGCCAATGTCCTCTGTCGTCGTTGCTCGTCGCTACAGTTCACTGTATCACCGCTGCCGCTCGCTCGTGGGCTGCTTCTGGACGGCTAAAAGCGAACGAAGGTCCCAGCGGCCTGTTATATGCCGCATTAATACTGCTTGCCGACGCCGCCGCCCACACTACAGCCACTAAATAAGCTACTCTAGCCCACACTATCTGTTTTCTGCACACATTCAGTTATGATTTTCGCATCGCTCGTCGCCGCCGCTGCGTTTTACTTACCCCTGGAAGCATGCGCTGCCTTGGCCAGGTTCAATGAGGCAACATACATAGTTACTCGACAAGCCAGTATTTATTTGCCATTTAAAGCGTTCATTCAATTTCGTAATGCTTTGCGCGCGTGCTTGAAGACTCACTTGTGGTAATAGGCTCCGCCTATGAGTTTATTTATATCTGCTTGGACAAAACAAATACGACGTGATTACATAATTCTTGCATCTCTATGTTGCATCTGCTTCACCTGCCAAAACACATAGCATACGATAATAATACTGTATTGAGAGGAAGCAAGAACACAGTTTAAAACAATCTAAACAATTTTTTTAGCTAAATCTTTGATATTACAAAAAATCATAGCCAAACCTTACCCAGTTTGAAGTATGTAATATATTTAAAAATAAATCTGGAACGGCCCGCTGTATCTGGTGGCGTCAGCCGAAGGCAGCACTTCTGCTTTTTTTTTTTTCTTCATAACCCCCAAATTGTTTTGAAACATTAGCCTCTAACACAGTGTCTTATACAAAATAAAATTTGTTAACAGCGGCACTTTTGGCAGCAATTTTTTAAACAAAAACTCAATTGGAGTAGCCCCAAAGTCTTTGCCGGCCATGCCACACCGAACTCCGGCCGAACTACACACTATGGCGGCACTAGAGTGAACTAGAATAGGGAGTGGCCCGAGCGGGCTGAGACAGCGTTGCTTTCGGCGTGCCGCGCGCCGTCGACCACCGCTAGGATGGCTAGGGGCGCTGGTGCGTGGTCTTGTAGCTAGTCAGCCGCGCCCGCGCTGTCGCCGCGGCCTTCAGACTGGACGAAACGTGGAAGGCAGTGGGTGCACGTGTGTTCGGTTGAAATCCGGGTGCGTTCTGACGTGTTTTTTCTAAACAGTGAGACAGTGTATTTCGTCAAGGACTGGCATGTGAGTTTATGATAGCTTCCTTGACATTTTGAGTGTGGTGTTGGCTAAGCAGCAGTGCGAACTTGGGTGCAGTGATCATTGTAAGGCTGTTGCGGCAGAGGTGAGCGCGTTTTACCTCGCGACCCGCATTCCCTTCTACATCAAAAGCATCAACAGAAGCAATTCAAAAAGACGGCAATCTGCAAAGTATGCTAAACTATAGGCAAATGCTCGTACAACTGCACAAAAGTGCGAAATAAACTGTGCCCCCACACTAAATGTAATCTGTTCTATCTCCATCACGTAATGTATAATATTTATATGCAACCGGGTTTGAAACAAAGTGAAGCTGTGCCATTAGCTGTACACAACTTTGCTTAACATGTAACATGGCATAGTGATAGATTTGTTAGTTAACATTAGTTACTATTCTTTTTTGATAGTAATTATAACAAGAAAAAAACCAAAAATAATTTGTCTTTTGCCATGATAGCCCCTCTGATCTCTGAAAAATGGTGTACTCCTTACCATATTCCGTTTTTGTGCTATGCGGTGGGTCTAAACTCTCTTTTTAGGAGATGGGGGGTGGGTGTCAACATGCTTATTTGCGCACATGCGCTGAATAATACATCAGAATTGACTGCGACACCTAGGCTAAAAAATTTGACACTCTTAAATGCTGCTATGCGAGCAATGATGTGTTTTTAGAACTGCGATGCTCTTCTCTGTGTAGGGACTGAACACCTGCCAGTTCGGGAAAACTAAGTAATTATCTTTCGTCAGGCGTGTTGCCTAACAGCGTGTTGCAGAGAACACAGGTGACAGTTCATTGACATTCAGGAGCGCCCGCGCCAGATATAAAGCTCGAGGTGAATCAAAATCGCGGATAGCGGATCGAACTAAGGTGGCTGCAACCCAGAATAGCTCACCACATCGAGGCCGCAGTTCTCGTGAACAGCCTGGAGCAGCAGTAAGTAAAGCAAAAGTTGCGTGTGGCCGCTTAGAATCTTGCTTAGCTTCTGAATGTCTTTGAAAGCAAAAAGAGAACGCGAGGAAGATTGCAGTGCATGGCCAGACGCGTAGTCTCACTGCGCTAGACCAGCTGCGAAAGGGCGCAGTCGCGCCACCTGGCAATGTCGACGCCAACCGGAGTGGCTCGGCGCTGCCGCTCGGGACACTCCCTTATTCTAGTACACTCTAGGCGGCACTCATGTAGGCGTGAGCGCCTTCGCCGAATCACGTTGACGCTAGCACCAGATTTCACTCTAGGTGAGTTAGTGAGAAACTATGGTTTGTAGCGCGAGAACGAATTAATCAACAACTTGAAGTGACATCACTTCGAGCTGTTGATCAATTCGTTCTCTGTCTACCAAATGACTAGCCTCTTCGTTAGCTCAGTTGGTAGAGCAACTGCTCCATTCAAGCAGTGGTCCCAAGTTCACATCCTGGACCAGGATGAATTTTTCTTCAACTGCGAAGTTTCTGAGGAATCTGTATAGCTTTCCCTTGTAGCCGTACGCTGCATTGAGGTGGATGTCAAACTTTCTTGCTGTGTGATCGTAGCTCTAGCTATCACGGGCACAACTAAAATTACATGTTTATAGTGTATCCCCGATTATGTGCCTTTTCGGTGCTACTAGGGCCACCTTTAGTGAGGTAAAGACCTGAATCATTCAGTTTGTTGGGGATACATGCGCTTGCCTTGGATTCGGAGGGGCCCATGTCCAATGAATGCCTGCAGCCATTTGTAACCAATTATTTTAAAATCAATTGCTTTACTTTCTTTTGTGGCATTCCTTGTGCCTGCCATCTCTTGGCCACGGTGACGCCAGATTTTCGGCATTTTTTATTGCTTCTGTCGCATAAAAAAAGAAGCAATGGCAACAGAGGTGCACTGGGAGGAATGACAGTGAGAACCCATGAAAGAAAGAAAAGGGAAAGAAAAAGCGTGATGTGGCCTGAAGAAGAGCATGAAGGGCACTGATATCATGGGGTGAGATGTCAAATGTTTATTTATTTATTTGTTTATTTATTTATTTATAAGATACTGCTGTCCGTAGACCAAGCAGGTTGGCAAGTACAAAGTGCTGTTACATTCAAAACAAAGCATTGAATGAAGGATACAAATTTACAAAACGGTAATTAAACAAACCTGAGAAAAAAAAGAGAAAAAAAAACCACAAGAACAAGAGAACATGTCTTGACAGAAAAAAACGCGGTCTGGCCATGGCTAATTGGCTTAGCCCAGAAACCTTCCCCCCTGACAAAAGCATTCCGGTATTTTGTTGCATCCATGGTATTTCTGCAGCTCTCACAAGCAAGTGTGTTGTGAAAATACACATCTTCAGATTTTTTTTTTTTTGCTGAGGGATTGTGCGCAGTAGCATAGTACGTAGGTAAAGGAAGTACCTTTGATTAGAAGTATTTAGAAACACCTAGGGATGTTCCAGCATATCTGAATAAAGAGGTACTTAGAGCTATTATGGGATCTATTGAGATCCAGTACAATTACAAAAAAAAAAACAGGCAAGTGATTTTAAGACCTCATTATTAGGCCGTATTGGAAATTTCTGTGCTCATATACTTAAATTAGGTGGGGCAGGAAACTTTGCCTCCACTGCGAGGTGACGCCTCGTGTTCACTTAAAAATAGCACTACACTAACTTTGCAAAACTTTACTAGCTTTGTAAAGCTAGCTAGTAAAGCTGTAGCTCAAGCTTTACAAAGGGCCCAGTGAAGCGCATATATAAACTATGTTTAGCTTTGTATCTCTACCCCCTGAGGTTTCTTTCATGCCCATTTGTGTCAACAGAAAACTGCCACGAACAAATAAAAGAAGTTATTGGCACCACCAGGAAACGAACCTGGGATGAATAGAAAAATGTAGAGAGAGCCCGTTGTGCTCGGCACCCACCGAGCACATCTGTGGCTTCCCCTGCCTTCTTGCTTAATGTCATGTGAGAGCATCATGCGACATCTCATGCCGCTGTACGCTGCCCATGGCACATGTACAGCTGTGTGCGGGCCTTGTGCATACGCCAAGTGTGAGTAAAAATTGGAGGAAGCTCACGTGAGCTGTGATTAAGTGCATGTCACTTGTCTCTGGTTTCACTTGTAGAGCCACGTGTGTGAATTCAAGTGACGTCGCATGGGTAATCATGTGGGTGTCATTTGCAGCTTTGCTTTACCTTCAGAGGTTGGATTGGCACGCACTTTTTCTCTGGAAGGTTACAATTGTCAGGAACTCCTTGTAAACATTTGATGGGGAGGGACCCTGGTGTACTAGGATTTTGGGGGCACACCTGAGTGCTTTCCCTCACGATAACAGCTTTGCGTAGTGTGATTACACTTTCTGTGGGTTGGTAAGACGTCTGCTATTGTAATTCTGCAAGGGATAATTATTGCTAACGCTGCAAAGAAATGAGTGCTCTTAAATATGTTGCATTCATTTTAGAAACGGGCCATTTGTTTTACTTTCACACTTCAGACACAAGCTGCAGTGTGACAGCCCAAGCCAAGACTGCCCGAGCAAAGACTGCCCAAGCCAAGACTGCCCAAGCCAAGACTGCCCAAGCCAAGACTGCCCAAGCCAAGACTGCCCAAGCCAAGGCAGCCCAAGCCAAGGCAGCCCAAGCAAAGACAGCCCAAGACAACCCACCTTTGTATACATTTGTTTTCATGGTGCCCTAAACAATTCACTTGAGTGGAATTATTTAGTCACGTAAATTTGTGCTCTTTTTGTAATCACCGTTCACTCATTTCTATATATCACCTTTTCTACTCTTCCCCATCATAAACAAGGTGGAATTTTGTTGTATAAATTTGGAGTGTACTCGTAACCACCATTCAATCATTTGTGTTTCTCAGCTTTTTTGTGTTATAGTTCCCCAATCATTTCTCTGTTATTTAAGGTCACAGCTGTTCTTCTAACCATCATTCAATCACTCTGGGCTTCGAAGCTTTTTTTTTTGTTTTCTTGTTTTCAAACATTTCACTAGGTGTGAATTTTTAGTCGTGTAAATTTCTCTGGTATCTACCATTCGATCATTTCTGTGTGCGCATTTTTTTCTTGCATTGTTTTTGCAGCATTCTACTTTGTGTGAAATATTGAAGTCGTGTAACTTTTTACTGTACTCCCAACCACGATTCAATCATTTGTGTGTTTATAAGCTGTGTAAATTATTTAAAGCGTAAATTTCTGTTGTTCCAATAGTAACCACCATTTAATCATTTCTGTGCTTCCAAGCATTTTTAATGTTTTATTGTTCCTCAATCATATTACTAGGTGTTATGTTCATGTCGTAACTGAGTTTCCACATTTTTTCTTTGTTCCCAAAGTATATCACTTTGTGTGAAGTATTGAAGTAGTGTAACTTTGTGCTGAATTCCTAACCACTACTCAATAATTTCTTTGTTTCCAAAGTTGTTTTGTTGTCCTGCTAGTTCACTAGGTGTAAATTATTTAGTCACGTAAATTTATACTGCCCTTGTAACCACCGTACAATCATTTCTGTATATACAAGTTTTTTCTAGTGTTCATAACCATTTCCCTAGATGCGAGTTTATTTGAAGTCACTTATATTATCTGGCACTCACAATTACCACTCAATCACTTTGTTTCGTACCTGCTATTGCTTTATTGCTTCTCATTTTTTTTCACTAGCTGTGAATTATTTAGAGTTACATTAATTTGTCTTGCTCTTGTGACCATGTACCATTCAATCATTTGTGTCGTTCCACATACTTTTTTTGCTTTGTTTTCTAACCATTTCACTTAGTGTGAGATATTTTAAGTTACATAACTGTCTTGTTTTTTAACCTGGGTTGATGTTTGCTTTCTTTCCTATTTTTTGGCAATCTGTGTGTGACTTATTTAATGTCATGCAAATGTGTGTTATTCTTGTTATAAAATCTGTACCCTTTAAGCCAAGGCAGATATATATAGCATCAAAACTGGTTGTGTTGCAAAACCATATTGCATAATTTTGAAGTAAATATTTTACCTGAACTGTTTTGTTTTATGTGTATTTTAAAAGCTTTCTTTTGGCCGAGCTTTACAGCTAGCTTGGCAAGACCATCATTTTAATTAGTTTCTAATTGTTTCTCTGATAGTTCATTTACAGAAGGCCAGTGCAGCCGTGCTGTGTGGTCCGAACCTGGAATGCGATGACACTAGGTTCCCTTAGTGTCAAGGGCACTTGTGCTGATCAGAGCTGGTTTGCCGTTACTTGGTGCCACTTGTTTTTCGATGCAACATTTCTTGTTTGGAGCTGTGATTTGTGTGCTTCTGCAAGGAGTTTATGTCAGCTTAGCTCTTCACATGAGACTTCAAGTAGTATGCAACACTTCGAAAGTGTAATCACATTATTCTAGTAACCAGGCACCAAGTAACAATAAACAGTGCTGAATGAAGGCATGTATTTGAAGCACAAGTGCCCACGACACGTAGGCAACCTCGCAAAGAGGGCTGGCCAAGCTCCTAAATAATGTATAAAGAATGTAAGTTTAATGCATACAGGTTCATCTCGACAATATCATACTAACGTAGACTAGATGGCGATTTAACAAAGCAATGTCTGTGCCAAAGACAGCAAACAATGTAGAGTAGACGTACCAATACGTCTTGCATATGTACCACTACGATATCCATAAGACGTACCACTAAGGTAACGTCCCGTAAACAGCGTATAAAAGTACCATGAGACGTCTATAGTACGTCATCCTTCACGTGATTTGGACGGGTTTTTTGCGGTTGTAGGAACGTTGAGTATATGTAAGTCCGACCCGAACGGTACGTCTCCTGGACGTCTGTAACGTCGATTGCCGACATCTCCAGGATATCTACAGAACGTAACGCGGTTTGCTGGGTATTAAGGCTATATATAGGGGTACAGTATACTCGGCGCACTTCTCTATCACCTGATTGGTCGAGTGAATATGGTCCATTGTTGAATAGCCTTTACGGAACCCTGCTTGTTCTTTAGGTTGACTGAAATCTAAGGTTGCAAAAATTCTGTTAGCGATTACCTTGGTAAGTACCTTGTAGACGACCGAAGTAAGCTAATCGGCCTGTAATTGTTCAAGTCCTTCATGCCACCTTTCTTGTGGATTACGATGATGTTTGCGTTCTTCCAAGATTCCGGTTCACTTGCAGTCAGGCATTGTGTATACAGGTGTGCCAATTTTTCAAGTACAATTTCTCCGCCATCCTTGAAAGGTCTGCTGATATCTGATTTTCGTCAGGTGCTTTGCCCCCTTTCATTTCTTTGAAAGCCTAACAAAGGCCTATCTTAGCTTTCTTTCAAAGCTTATCTATTGCTGAAGCCAAATCGTGCGTGAGCTCAACAATCTGCGTTGAGCAACAAAAACCTGACGAAATCCGTGTTTGCTACGATGCTGGCGATTATGTTTAACCAAATGAGTCATATCGCAATTGTAGCTAAGCTCACCTTCAAACACTGCAACTGAATTAACATCCCGGCTTTGTCATTGACAAGGCTCTGTTGTTATCGCAAATTTAAAATGACACTTGTTTTTAAATAGGCAGTCATAAAATTCGATTAATTAACATAGTGCAGAGCACGAAGGTGAGCACGAGCTGAGCCTCTTCTACGGTTTTCACCAACAAAATAGTGCAACATCTTTTTTCGCAGTATTATAACAAGAATAGCCAAAAGTTTGCGCTTTTGCGTGCCATTGCCTTTCTTTGGTGGGGAGTCCTTGAGATGGCACCGATTGAGCTGGTGCGTGGTGGTTACTTGCTTGACGCCCTTTAAGGCATGTTATTTTCGGTAAACCACCGCCATCTCGGGTCGGACATCTCTGCCAGGTCGATGTCTCCAGTACTCTCCATTTCTGGAGGGGACGAATACCCTCAAGCTGATGGGTCGACGAAGCCGGCGGGGGAGGTGGGGTAGCTGCTATGACTGGCGAGGCTTAGCTCACCCATCAGTGTGGCAGTCTTTTTGTGGCAATAAATGGCATTCCAGTGGCCTGGTAGCGTCCAGCAAGTCCTTGCACCTTGCCCATTCACCTGTAACTACTCATTTTACTGTTGAACAAACGAGGTTTGTTCATTTAAAACGTAGAAACACCGAGCGGATTAAACGCGTCTGCATCGTTCGGCTCCATAACGGCTTTTTCTTCACCCAGGGAAAAACCGGTCCTACACGGCCCTGTCTCCTTCTGCATGAGCTCTGGCACCCAGACGCATGCTGTTATTCAGCTGTACGCCGCTTACTGAAAGAATGACGTATAACCTGAGACCTTATGTCGACTGGTCTCCTCCTGAACACCGGTTGCAAAATATTCTGTGGCCGTTCGCTTCCCGTAATTCAGCCGAGTACCACTATTAGAATGAAAAACGTACATTCTTGGGCCGTACGTCGGCCGGTCTCCACCATAACACCAGTTTTCGAAAACAAATATTCTACCACCAGACGCGTAGTTCATCACTAAAAGAGCGAATGCGGGGCAGCCACACTCCAGCCAGTCTTCTTTCAAACATCAACTGCAACAAGAATACGAATATGCTATGGCCGGTCGCTTGCTGTGCTTTGGCTGAACATCGCTTCCCAAAGAAAAATCATGTTCAAAGGCTGTACTTCGGCTGTTCTCTTTTTGAACATCGGCAGCCGAAAGTGAACTTAATATCTGGCAACCGGGTGCCCGCGGTTGTGTGTCTGAATACGGGCGGCCGGAGAAATGCCGAACGTTGGCTCCAAATGTATGATCAGTGGCTGCAAGAACCTGCATGCTGGCCGGTCATGCCAGAAAGCGGTCATAGACGGGCCGGTCATGAAACACACTTTCTGTGCCGCCTGGGAATTAAGGATCTGAAAACACAGATTTGTGCACTTGTGCGAGTCTCCACTAGCCTGCTGCTTTATCAATTGTTCACCACCTCAGTTCCAATGGCACCAACGCAGTACAGAGCAAGACACTGTTTTGGTGCCTAAATTTCTAAAATTTAATCAAGAAATGATGGTCACCTAGATGCTTTTTTTAAAGTTACTTCCAAAAAAACTGATGGAATAGTTTGAAATTCAAAATATTGAGAAATTTTTTAAAGTGAATTGCAAGTAAAAAGCCGAAGGCAGCACATTACTTCAAATTAACGGAAAATTCCAAATATTTCCTTCGAATTATCTAGAGCTGACTCAATTGAACATGACAATTCATGTGGCGGGTGGATCACATTGCGTCTAGTTTGTTTTTGGAATAATTTTGTACAATTTTGCAATAATTTTGTGCTATCGTCTATCTTATTCTCCCACTTAGGTTTTTTCTCAACGACAATGGCGAAGTGGAGATCCTAGGCAAGCTTTATTCCAGCCAGTCATGTCAACAATGCAACCAACATACTACTCTCGGGAAAGTGTGTAGCGGTTACTTGCCCTCTATATGCAGTGTTTGTGAAAAAGTTTTCCGTAAAAAGCACAACCTGGACATCCATATGAGAGTCCACTCTGGTGAGAGGCCTTATGTATGTAGGATTTGTCACAAGACCTTTGCTTACAAAAGCACCATGGTCAGTCACGAAAGATTGCACTCTGGTGAGAGGCCCTGGATATGTAGCATCTGTCAGAAAAGCTTTGCTAAAAAATACAACCTGGTTCGGCATGAAAGCGTGCACTCTATCTAGTGAGAGGCCTTGCATATGTAGCATCTGTCAGAAAAGCTTTACTAACGAAAGTAACCTAGTTAGGCATGAATAATTGCACTCTGGTGAAATGCCTTTGTCTGTAGCTTTTGTAAAAAAACCTTTGCTAACAAAAACCAGCGGGTTGTTTGAAAGAGTTGCTGTGTGATTGGTATAAAGAAACTAATGCTATGCACGTGTCTTGCACTTGCACCCCCAGTTTCTCTATTGTGCCTGTGTGGTTTATGGCCCGTTTTGCTAAGATTCAGTGCCAACCTCAATGTTATCTCGGCTAAGGCGTTGCGCTGCTGAGCACGAGGTCGCGGGTTCGATTCCCGGCCGCGGCGGCCGCTTTTCTGATGGAGGCGAAAAGCAAAAACGCCCGTGTGTACGAGATTTCGGCGCACGATAAAGATCCCCAGGTGGTCGAAATTAATCCGGAGCCCTCCACTACGGCGCGCCTCATCGCCTGCGTTGCGTCGGCGCGTTAAACCCCACAATCAATCAATCAATCAATCAATCAATCAATCAATGTTATCTCGGGCTGTATTTGACCACATATGAGCCTGTTGAGATGTTTTGGGTTTATAAATAGATGTCTTAGAGAGATGAGGCCGGATTTTTGTTGCTGCACAATAAAACTATTACTCCTTTCAGTTACATGCACTTCAATGCATCGTTTAGGGTACTTTTGTCTGGACGATATCCTGCAGTTGGGTATCTGGTTATGAGAAGCATCCTCATGTGCTGAAGGGTGTTGTTATCACCCTCTAAGGTCTTTGTTTTGGCACAGTGGGGACTGATCTTGAGTGTGCAAGAGCGAGCCGCAACAAAAACAAAATTGGGCTGTGAATGAACTTCTGCTATACTAAAATATTTCAGGTTGTATATCTGAACTAGAAATGTTTGGTTTCTAGCGTGCCCTTTTAACAGCATTTTATACGGTTCTTGATAGCATGCAAGTGGTAGTCAGAACATGCATGTATCACTTAGTTTTGTTATTTTTGGTAGCCCATCATCATCAGTGAAATAAACAGTGTGGCTGTATGAAACAATTATAGCATGCACTTTCAGAGCACTATCTTGCACCATCTTTTTGTAGCAAAAAAACCTAATGTCCTTGCTCTTGATTTGCATCAGCGATTTGCCTTTAACTGTTATTGGTCTCTTCATGAGTTCTCTTGTTCTCTTTTTTCTTCTGTGTTAACTGTATTAATTGTTCTCGTGTATATTAACTGCTTTCATTTGTCAATTGTATATGTTCTTCTTCCCCCCACTGTAATGCCAAACTGGCGCTGTAGGTACTGTGATAAATAAATGAATGTTCCTTTGTTGCTGCCGAATATGAAATCAAATGCCTAACCTCCCCACACGTACAGCGCATGATATTGATCACAGCTGAGCAGCGTTTTGTTCAGTAAATACTGCTAGTCATCTGTTGCCACTGAAAACTAGTTTTTTTCTGGTTTGGAAAGAGGGAAGCTTCATCTTGAATCGAGTAGTTCTGGAAGTTAATAAAAAGTTTAGTGTCATGGTACATCACATTTTACAGCCTTTCATTAATTTCAAAGAAACGAAATATTAAAGGGAAGGTGAAGCGGTTTTAGAATTAAAAGAAAAGTTGACTAGCAGCAAGTACACATCGAATAGTTCATGTGTACGAAATATTTTCGCAATACATGCAATAGAAGCGGCGCAATGAGCAAACAAAAGTGGCCCGATGCCCCGCCCCCATCTCGCCGCGCGATGACGGAAGACCGAAGAGCGCGGGCGAAAACCGGCTGAAAAACGTCATACCTGGACTTCCGGCCGGATCGGCCGCCTCGGCCATGCTTTTTTCGCCGTGTTTCCTTGTGAATGATACTTGTTGTTGTGGTGGTTGATAGCACTCATTTGTACAATTTTCGTGTTCAAAAAGTATGCACGAACGCCAAACGAAGGATACGTTATCATGCCGTATTCCTAAGCAGAATAATGCCACGCCGGGATGCTTGATAACATACGGAAGCGACAGCCGAGGTGGCTGTGCTTGATGACAGAGAATATACTACACTACGTTAAATACTTTGTAAACCGCTCCAATGCGTTTTTTTTTTTTTTTTTTTGATGCGACGGACGTGAAATTTCACATCAGATTCTAGATTTACGAAGGATGGGGAATACTGCTGTACTTTGGCCGGGGATGTTTCGTTCCATTCCAGAAACCAAGTCACAAATGTTCAGGAAATACTTGTTTCGTTAAACGCGTCGGTTTTCTTTCCCTGTGGGCTCAGGACAGTGTTCGAAAAAACAATTTTTTGGCGAAACTAAAACAAGGGGCCAATCCTGTTAGAAGTTCTCTCCCGGCTAAGAGGAAACAGAATTCCTACAAAGTAAAAGAACCAAGACAACCAGATTACTTATTTTGCTACGAAACACCACCGTGCCATACTTTGTGTTGACTGCGGGGGCCTAATTTTTTGCCCAAGATTTCGTGTGGCTGCATATTATAACCTGGCAAGCACTTGTTGTCACTGAACCTCAAGTGTGCTCCAGTGATAGTCGGTGATATATATAATGATGATACTAAAAAATTAGGAGCGAAGAGTAAATATACGGCCTTTGTCCGACTAGCGCGGTAAATGCTTAAATCGAGAAATGCTGAAACAGGCCAACGATTCATTATCACAAACGTTTGGTGATTGTTACCTGATTGTTACCTAAACTAACGTAACTACAACGTAACTGCCTTGTCTGACTGGTCTGTTAATTATAACGAGGTGGCCGTAATATTGTAGCAGAATGCGCAACGCACAAGCGAAAATCAAGCCCTACTACAGCCAATAATGCTGAGCAGGCACTAGTATGCTGCAGTGTTTTCAGAATAAATGCTTGTGAAGCAGTAAGACGCCACTCATCGAAGTGCAGCTAGCAATCTTGGAGGCGCCGTAGCGCCGCTGCCGAAATGGCGCGCGCTTGTGGGTCTGTGTATGGGGATGAGTAACGGGGCTGGGGTGGGCGACAACGAACAAAGGAAATGCGGAAGCAGAGTCTGCTTGTTGGTTTATGCGTGTACCGGCAAGATGTGTCTCGCATATACGTTTACAGCGCATGAACGCTATTTTTTCGCGCAGTGCACGTACGTGCTTTTCGCTGGTAGATTGTTTATAAAACGCCCATTAATCTTCGGCATAAATGGTTTTGTGTATAATACGAAACAGTTAAGGCAGTACCTAATATTAACAAAAGGTAAAAAATCCCCCTATGCTGGTTGCCTACTTTAAAAATTTTTTGATGGAACCCACTAGTCGAAGTCACTGTCACTGCTTTGGGGTTCTCTGTCGTGTAAAGCAAATTTAAGCTCCAAGATAATTTAACCAACAACACGGGAAATTATAAAACAAACTTCCAGTCATGTGCGAAAATTAGACTGCAAGCTAAATTGCCGCAAAGGCAACCGTGCTATCGTTCGCAATGCTTCCGACAACCCGCGCGGCCGAAGGGTGTCCTCCTTTGACGTCATGACGGGCGCAACCAATCAGGGGCGTCAAGACGAAAAGCGCGCGTCTTTCAAACGGGGCCGCGCTTTTTGCAAGATAAATGCCACTTGGACTCCTGCACGATAAATTTCAATGTGATATGCGGAATCAGCGCGCAAGAAACTATATAACTGTTAAAGGGACAGACAACCGATTTTTGTCGCGTATATGTTCTCTAGCTCATATGAAAGCCAGCGTTTTTATATAGCCCGATAACCACAAGCAATTTCTAAACAAACTGGCGGAAATAATTTTAATTTGGCAGCAAACTTCCTGAAATCGGAAGGGTGGCGGTTCGTAGTGTCGAAACTTGACACTACAATATGTGTCCCTGTCACGTGACCTGCAAACCTAGCAGCTACTGTAACTGCTGAAACGTTTATTTTACGTGCTGAAAACCTTTTAACACAAGTATTTGTACAAGGTTAAATTGCATATGTATTCTAAACATTATTCTGAAATTTTTAAAGAAACGCCGCCTGCCGTCGCTGGGTGCTTCTCACCATGCCTCTCAGTGTGGCTAACTGAGCCTCCATGCCCGGAATCAACGGCAGCGTTCAGTAAACAGACCCAGCGAAGGAGCTTTGACGATTCTGCCTGAGTCAGGGGCGTTTGTTCTGCCAAAATATTTGATTTCAGTTTCCAAATACGCCAACGGCAGCTTAAAAAAAAAAAAGAAACGTCGCGTCCGGGGAAAATCGAACGTCCCGCCTCCACAACGTGAAGCCAGATTCTACCTATCGTCTATCCCAACAGATGGCGCGTTCGTGCAAAATAGACCGTTGCATTAAAAAAAACACATAAAGGCACAGGAAAGCCTGCGATTCAAACTTTTTTAGCTGGGACCAAGTTTTTAAATATCGTTTTTTATTTCGCATACAGACAAAAGTATGTTGCCGAGCTACTCCATGTCATGGTTGCCAGCATTAGTTTTGGGAGGGACACATACGACTCGTAGATCAAAAAATTCGATTTAAAAAGTTCTAGGGCGTTATCAGCAAAACCGTTTCTCGTCAAGGTGCTTTAAGTGATGCCCTTTCATTTGGGATAGAGAATATATACTCGACAAAAATCGGTTGTCTGTCCCTTTAATCTAACTCAATTTTTTTGGAAAGCGCTTCAGCTTCCCTTTAAAGAATCAAGTAAGAAGCTGTTACCGTAAAGTACTTTTCAAGCTAAAGTTGTAGCAATTAAATGTTCAATCATTTTAATGTAAAAATATGTGTAACGTAAATTTGTAAAAAATACCAAGAAAACGTGGCACAATGCCAAGCATATGTGTAGTGATTTTGATGTACCTGCTGCCGGCAGGCGGCAAAGATTGACCGTAGTTGCTTCAATCGGCCCAGTTTCATCTGCTAAACATGCTCTGCAGTGGTGTGCATGCTTCCCATGTAGCTCTCACCATGTCCAGGGAATGTCTAGAAGCACAGTTCTTTGCGTTATTATTAAAGGAACCCTGTCACTTCTACCATCAAATATTTGAAACGCATTCTATTTCTGTTTCTTCATAAATTTCGTCTAGTGAGAATTCATAAAATCTGTTCATTGTCTATGGAGCTATACACTGTTTACAGCTAGCAGCTACGCCCGCATTAGCCAGATGCTGCTAGCGTAGCACTCGCCAGTACGGGCCTTTTTCAGTTTCTGTTTCGCTGTAGACTGCCATTGTTCGCTCGCAGTTCGTCGTTCGCAGAATGTTCCAAGTACGCAAAAAAGTCGCACTTTCATATTGTCGATGCAGTCGGATCTCACGTTAGCCGTCACGAAATGAAACAGAACGTTCGAGGAAGTGCTAAAGTGTACAGACATGGGAAGTTTCCGTACATGGGAAGCATGGCCTTTCTCAATGCACCGCTTTCCGCAGTGAGCACAACACAGAGAGACCAGGCATCGCTGGCTCGCCATTCTTCAATGGAAGAATTTTGTTCAAAGACCATCGGCAAGGGTGACTTTTCCAGACCGTAACGGAAGGCTTAGGCTTTCCAGCATAGTATAGTCCACACCACTCTGCCTTGGCGTGCTTGTTCTAAAGCATGTATCCCGTTGTGTTTACGCGTTGCGTGCGTGCGTCGCGATGAAACGAGTCAGCTCTATAGACTGGAGAGGTGACTCCCAGATTCTTTTCTAGTTTTCGCTAGCACATATCAGCTTTGCCACGGCATATAATATCTGTTCCTGCGGTACTTAAAGTGCACCAAATGCCTTTCATCGCACGGGCGGCGTGCCCGGAACTTCACCGTTCCGCGCTGCAGCTAGCCCATCCTTCCTACTCGAGCGCAGAAACCTGACTTATGTAAGCTTCGCATGTGTTTCGCCGCACTACAGGCCCGTATTATACACGTTGGCGCAACAAAAGCTAAGCTGCAGCAGCAGTTGCCTTGCCCCGGAGGCTGCATCTTCGACGTTATTTCCCACTCTTAATATTCAGTGTGCGAACGATTCTATACATACTCGCGAGATAAAAGTGTGCCAACTAGCAGCGGAAAGCCATTTCATTTTCAGGAGTCGTCAACCGTTTAAGGTGGAGGGCCAATGTCAAGGGTCAGATGGCAAATCGAGGCAGGTGGGTCAAGGGAAGGGGACCTTTTTTGTACCGGTGCAAAGAAAGGAAATGAAGATGTTACGTGGCTAAGTGTGAAGATGGGGGGTAATGCCAAGTGGGACCGATCTTGCTTTGTTTCTGTCAAACCCAATTTGTGGTTAGAATTGCCCTGTCAGCCTTCGGGAGTGGCAAGAAGGTTCTGGCGGCATACCGCCGCCGGCAGGGGGGGCAGGGTGGCGGCCCCAAGGGCCGTCGTGCCAGGGGTAGCCATTCCTGATAAACATTGTTGCTGTGTACGTAGAAATAGAAAAAACGCCGTCAAACAGCTATGAAACGCGTGAACAGAAGTTTGGCAATGGGTGCCAGTCAGCAGCGTTTGCATTATGGGCCATCTTCACGCACTAAGTCGTGTCTGAAGGTTGCCACACAATATCTACGCGTCCGACAAGTCCTCATACACACGACACTTCAAAATAACTAGAATAGTGCACCCATAAAGTTGCTCCGGCGGCTTGCGACTAGTGGATAGAGTAACCCGCATGAGGGAGGTGAACTAGACTAACCGCGAGATCACAAAAGCGACTAGAACCCAAACCTTGATCCAGATCTTACAGAAAGTCGCAAGAAAATCGCCGTCATTTGTAATCTTCTCCTGCTACGAGCCTGGGAAATTCTCCTGTTTGCTGAAGAGGAGGCACTATGCGCGGCGCTGTGGGAGAGTATGGTTCCTTAAAAACTACGAAGTAAGGAGGAGGTGGTGCGGTGAAAATTTCGGGGGAGGAATTTGAACCCCCTAAACCCCCCATGGCTATGCCACTGTCCGGTGCTCGCCGACGCGCCCCGGCCGGTTGAAGGCCACTGCAAGAAACGCGCTCGAAAAGGCCAGCAATGTCGAGTGACCTCACATTGTCCAACATGGCTGTGCCCAGGCCGCCGCTCTGTAAACCATGTATTGGCGGTGAGTGCGACCATGAGCGGCGCTACGAAGCGAAGCTCCGTAACGTCGGCTTAGGGATTCTTGCATTTTTTATCTGCTTCACTCGGGATCGCTCTCCCTGCTGTTTCTTGGCGCTCGGTTGACTTTTGTGCGTGTACGCACCAAATTTTACGTGTGAGTAGCTTTTTATCACAATAAAAGACTTAAAGCCACGTACACTAGCTGAAAGCGTGATTTAAAGCACGGTTTTTGATGCCGCGCCGGAAAAAACATTGCCGGGGTGCCCCATTCCTTGCGAAGCCGGTCCTGTGCAGAGCGCGAGGAGTCGGAGCTAGCTCCTTCAGCCGCTGTATCCAGGAATCTTTCGAACAGAGTGAACAGCCAGCTGCTAATAATTCCGACAACAGCGAAAATGCAAGAAAATAGAAATTCCAGGCCTTCGGGACTTTGTCAGCCGTGCCGGGGCTTTGTCGGCTTTTGCAAAAGACATTACGATTCCCGGTAATCGTATGTAAGGTAAAACGGTTCTTGCAACCTTTCCGAATGCTATGAAAGTATGCCGACATACGCTATGGGCCCCAAAAAATGTTGGTGGAGTGCCAAATAACCTTATGTGTGTTTGGGCGCGTGCTGGTTTTATACCTGGTAAAAATAAAGTAACACTATAGTTTTTCAGACTTGGAGTGATATTTCGGTACATTTCCCATGGCCATATCTTCGCAATATTCATATATGCGTTATAGTAAAACTGCACTCAAGAGGAGGATGGGAGCAGGAGGGGAAGAAAACTAACTGCAAAATTGTGTTGGTTAATGGACAGTGTCCTCTGTCTAGGACAAGAGAGTAAGAATAATTTTCTTAAATTCATAGAACGCTATTTCGAGTAGGCCAGAATTTATTCTTTACGCCTTAGAGGCTTAGAAAATAATAAAGAGCTGCAGCTTGGAAATATTTATTGGTTTCTATTCTAATATATGGATGTACTAATATTTTTTGCATTCGTTAGTGACTATATCAAGTCTTCAACACCGTAATTATGTCATAACTGTTCGGGTTGAGAGTCAGTTCATTGTGATAATGATGGTTACGATAATAATTTGGGGCACAAAAGCCGCCTTTGAGTACTCTGAGCAACGTCTGTGCCGTTTATCGGTGGCGTAGCACAAACCTTCTCATTGCATTTCCATGTGGACAAACAATGCACGCTGTTGATATGCACCTTCTTGTACGCAGCCATAGCGAAAGCCAATTTGTGAAGGTACTGCATGGCAGCCTGAAGAACATATCCACACGAACTTTGTGAGCACCCCGAAACCTCCTAATACGATATTTGTGACGGTGCACTAAAATGAATGCGTTCATCTGATACAAATAAGTCAACAACAACGAAAGAAATAGAAGACAGCCGTTTTATTTACTGCTGCATGATGCGTGCGTAGGGGCCTGTTGCTTGGTGGGCCTACGCATTTTAAATATTTATCGAAGAGCACTGAGCACTGAACCACGCAAATGAGCTAGAAAGGACGAGTTACAGATGATCGTCTGACCGATGCTGTGAAAATGTTCGCTCCTTGCTCGTGTGTTGCAGACATTGTGGGATACAGTTTGAAATTACTCAGAGGTGTCAGAAGCTGGCAAAATAACTGAATCACTGGAAATACGATTTTTTAAGCACTGAAGCATCAAAGCGGATGATTTCTAGCGCAGATACTGCTGCCCCTCACAAGCGGAGTGTAGCAGACGACACCGGTGCGAAACCCTACGCTGTCGTCTCAAACTCAAACATCTCATCACCAATTGCTTTTATTATGGGAAGACGAAGAATGGAGTGGAGCAGACAGGAGATGAAGGGCAGTTATGGGGCCGCGGCACCAAGACTATTGTCTTTGGAGATTCGCCATGGAGCCTGCAGATGCATGGCCAATTTTTATTTCATAACCCTTTACAGTGGTGCCCAATTTTTTTTACCATAGAGCAACGATGACAGTTTTGGCAAAAAGGTCTTCGTTAATGTTTTCGTCTTGCTGGTGAGTGGTCTGTAATGAAGTTTCTTCCTTCCCTCTATGGCACAACATTTCAATTCATAAGTGACCACCATTCATTATGTTGGTTGACAAACCTGAAGAAACCACTTGAGCTTTCCGCTTCAAGCGGTTGACATGACTGTGCCATAGTATATCAGCCTTCTTGGGCTTTTCTAGGTTAAGCGTACATGTTCTGCGAGGTACTCACATCTTCATTTTGGCGGCAAGCATCACAATGCCTGAACAGCAGCGGGAAGACCCAGACTACCCCAAGCAACCATGACGTCCATGAGACATCCGAAAAACAGCCGAACGCCAATGCCAAATTTGGACGGCCACTCTGTGCCCACTGTACATCCATGTTCGGACGTACATTTGTGTACGTACAGTGAACATCCAGCAACGGATGTCCGAAGGATATACATTTTCGTATGTCTGTAGGTCATCTGCCAGTATACATACACCGTTCCGACAAAGCATCAAATAATGGCGTAATTGACTGTAAAAGATAAAGCGGAAAAGGTACCCTGCTTTTAATTTCAAGTGATTTTGTACATCAACACCCTGACTTGCACACCGGAAGTTTCATCTGTGTGTTACTAAAATTAACCCTAATTTTTAAACTTTTTTGAAGAACCTTGCCGACTATATAAGAGTATATAACAATTGAGAACCGCTACCATTATGTGTGAAGCAAGTTTGCTGCGTTCCTGTATGTTTATCTGCCCAATAGTGTGTTGGTGTTGTGCGGTGTGGTATTGGATGTAGGAACATAGGCTTCTCGATTTGTGATTCTGTAACTTTTTACTGAATGTCCGAACTACATCCAATTTCGAATGTCCGAATGGACGTAAAAGACTGCTAAGTCCGGACGTCTCATGGACGTACATATGTCAGTAGGCGCTGAAACGAGCATCTAGCGGACGTCCGCTAAAGCTGGAATGGACGTACTCTGGACGGCCGAAAGACGTCCGGTGGTTGCTTGGGACGAGAATTATTCGATTATGTGCAGAATTCCCATCAGACGTACAAATAGATTTTGTCAAAAACTTATATTTTTCGTTATGCTATGGTGTGCTGTAGGAGAGTAACTTCAGCTCTAGTGGTAGGGAACACCTCGTAATTTTCAAAAACTTCTTGAAACGAAGTACTAAGGCCTGCCGTGATAAGCCAACTTCTGATCACATCAGTTCCGTAGAGCAAGTGAGGTGGGAAACTGTTTTAACGAAAGTGCATGAATTTATAGGATTTAACCTCATAGGAGCAAGGCTGTGGACTGGCTGGAAAATGCCGGGAAGCCGCTTGTTAATGCAAAAGCAAAAGTAGACTTTCTGGCATTCAGCCAGTGGAAGCAGGTATTCCTTGTGCTTATCTCAGTGTTGGTGCTGATGCCCCTGTCAAAACTTTGGTTTTAATAGACCCTATGCGAAATTGCTTGGTGATCTAGCAACACTGATGTAAACGAGACCGTCGGCCATATTGGTACGGGCGCCGATCGCAGTGCTGCCACTGCTACTGATTTATCAGTAGATCTGCTGATTTTGTTCAATTTCTGATGATTTAGTGATAAGAGTGCAAAATCTACTGATTTTTTTGCTTTCTGCAGATCAGGTTAACAAAAGCTACAACTATTTTGAGCCCCAGCTCGTGTTAATCGGGGCATTGCCATTTTCCCGAGAACCAGTTCTGATTGGCTTTCAGGGTCATCGAGAACTAAAAGCCCACCAAAGGCTGGCTCCAATCCACGGTGTGAAGGTGGTTGGAAAGCAAAGCTTTAAACGGCACCCACAGCAATTTCCCATGCGACGTCACTTGAATTCACGCACGTGACTCAACAAAGAGTGAAACCAGAGATTCTACCAGTCGTTGCCTGGAATTCGCAGGGGCGGCGTCCCGAACGCAGCGGCAGAGTCGGCCACGGCCGGGCTAGAGCGGCGGGCGCCGCCACTGTAGCCCGGCCGTGAGGCGGGGCAAAGAAAACGGAGAGGAGCGTCTTTCGAAGGGTGAGGCAGCGGAACCTAGCCATCCTGATGTGATAGCTTGGGGCTACACCACGGCGCCACACAAGCGCAGACACTGAAACGGTTCGGCATGTGAGCGTACCGATTTAAACTAGTTAGTTTTGCAAGTTCGAGAATTGCGAGAAAGCCGGATGAACTTTTAAAATCACTATTTATCAGAACCAGTTGCTCCTTTCGCCTTTTGTAATACCTCTTAAAATACAACCGAAGGTAGCGTTTCTCTAGCAGCCAGGTGTCTGTATGGGGTTCGCATATTTTGTTTTCCCGCCCTTCAAACCAATCCTTAACGTATGTTTGCCGTACGACCAATTAATTCCTTCGGGTGCGGGTTACCCGGCCTGTCGAACAAGTTAATCAAGCCGTGCGAAGGCAGCGCGCAATGTACGCGAAGCTGCGCTAAAACAGGCCCAAAACAACCGTCACTAAAGCAGACGACAAAGATGTTTACGCCCCCGCCGGCGAGCAGGCACTTCCGCGCGGGGAACGCTGGGTAAATTCTCCGTGTCATCTACAGTGTGCTCCGCGAATCACACCCTCCACCCCCCGCCGCCACCTCTGCCGCGTTGGGAGTTTGTTGTCCCTGACGCCACGAAAGAACCGTTGGCTGGTAGAGCTCGAAAGCTTTGCTTTAAAAATGTTTCCGGTATGACTTCATTGCCAACACCTCAAAATTCAGTAGGAAAGAAGAAAATGCGTGTTTTATTGTAACTGTAATTCACATAAGGGGTATAAATGTCAGTTTAGTGAAACTCACCGGAATTTGCCTAAGAAAACCCGACGACAGTACCCGCAGTACACGGATCAGCTGCTTGCGACACCGACGTGCACAAAGCATATAGTACCCGAAAAGAAATAAAAAGAAAACCATAGTTGCATTTGCTCATCTTCCCCCTACGCGGCGCCACCAATACACGTGCGCGTGCACGATCGTTAAAAAAGAAGTTGGAAATGGAAAGTTGCTCTTTCTCACTTGTTTTGAATAGCAAAATCTGCTGATTTCTGCTGAATTTCGAGTCAAATTTTAATGATTTCTGCTGATTTTTCAACCAGAAATCTACTACTACTTTTTCTCTGCCTGTGGCAGCACTGGCCGATCGGGAAGTCTCGTATTGTTTACTGTGGAAGAGTAGGTGACGGTAACGCGGTATGGCTCAAACTGGACGGTGTTTTCCGGCTCTCAACCGCGGATTCTGGAAGAAGGACTTGCCTGCGCTGCCGACTGTGTCTGAAGACTCATACCACTCGGGGTGCCGCGCCAAAGACCCATCCGAGCGGCAGCGGAGCAGGGCATGCCGCCTAGCCACCAAGGCGCATTGCTCGCCTTCATCGGTGCGGACAAACAAGTGCGACTCGCAGTAAGTAAATCCTTCTTTGTTTTTACTTGACGCGATTTAACCGGTATGAGCATTTGTAGAGCACTTTGTTCACCGTTGTTTACCACGCAAATGCGTAGCGGCGACCCTGTTGCAGTAACCCTGAAAGAGGAGAGCGACAATCGCCAGACCGTACCGCTAGTGGGTAGAGGTGTGCGCCGAGACGTAGGCGCGCCGCCGCCGACTGTTCTGGCCGCGCCGCCGCCGCCGCCGCCGACGACGTATTGTTTCGGCGTGATCGGCGCGGCATTTACGTATATAGAATACAAATGACTTTTAAAAATTAATCCAGCTTTGTTTGAGATTTCGTGTTTTGTTCAAATTTTTTTTCATGCCTCGGGCATTTTTCAATGTCACGTAGGAGAATAATGAAGCAACAGAAAACAAAAGCAACCCTGCTCTCCGCTCATCTGCGCATGCGTGTCGTCTCTAGCCAGAGCAACGTGGGATTGCCTAACTACTCTTTCGCGCGCAAAATGGCGCAACGAGAAGCAGCGGCCTCTGCTACGGTAGCCACGGCCTCGAAACGCCGGAATGACGGCTTGACGGTCGCGTGTACTGAGGTTGCGGATGGAATCGGCGACATATCTGCAACTTGTTGCGAGGAAGAAATTCCTGGCCCCGATGTGTTTAAGATGCCGATTGGAAGTTTTCGGATTGTTCCTTTGCATTCGAAGGGGAAGTCTAGTTTTGTTTGGAAACATTTTGGACGCCTAGCATACATCACGGGGGGAAAGCAGAAGACAGTTGGAACGGACTACTACTGCAAGAGCTGCTTGACCAACTCCTCAAAGAAGGAAGACTCAAAGCCTTTCGAATCGTAAGTAGCGCTCCTTTGTTTCTCTAAGTAACTGAACCGTTGGCTGGCGCCTCGTAGGAATTGTGAAATTTGTGAGACTTAATACCGTGCAGTGCGCTCCTCAGCTGTTGTGCTCGCGAGACCGGCTGCCGTTTTCGCGACCGTACATCAGGACGCCCGTCTAGAGTTCAGAGTTCACATACGTTGAAATTGACGGTGAAATGCGCGCATATCACCTCGCAGGAATTAGCATAGTTTCGGGTTCGGGTGAGGGGGCCGGGGGTGGGGGGGGGGGTGGGGGGGGCGGAATTTCATAACGCCTACCAAGGCGCCTGCCAAACCGTTTGTTGTGAGCAGCCTAATCGTTTAGTTGTGAGAGTTTAAATAATCGCCTGTTTCCTCCGCAGCTGCAACGTGAAACGCTACGCGAGCACCGTAAGCACGTCGAACATGCAGAGACACTTGATGGATGTCCATAAACTGCAAGACGACTGCAAGAAGGCGGCGACAGTCAAAGATTATTTCCGAATGGTTCCCAGGCGCAATGCGACAACGCCATCAAGAAAGAACTTGCTTGCTAGAGACTTGGTCCTTTTGATCGCCAGGGACCTGCTGCCTTTCAACATGGTGAATGGCGAAGGATTACAGGTTGGTGACAAATATAACACACTCTGTGCATTGATGTTCATTTTATGATATAATATAGGTCTGAACAAAAGTTACTTCATTTCTCCTCTGTAGGACTTCCTCATAAAGTATGAAGTGATCAGAGTGCCCCAAGAGCTCCCTGACCGGACGACCTTGTCGAGATCCGCCTTGGATGATGTTTACCGTGCCATGCACGGACAGGTGAAGAAGATGGTGGCTGAGGGGTCTAGGTTCTGTGCCGTCACATACGATCTGTGGACCGACAACTCCAGGCGGCGATCCTACATAACGTTCACCTGTCACCATATTGACGGTAGGTTTAGCATGTTTTCAGTGCAGGTACCAATAAGCGCATGCCTCAACCCATGTAGTAACTTATGGCGCGTGCTTCCAAAATACTTTTTGAAAGTTTTAATTTACGTTATACTTACCTGAGCTTTCAGACAACAAGGCGAAAAAACCCCACATGCTTCGGTTTTGTTTGTTTTGTATCTTGAAAAATACATGTATTGTGTCATGAAAGCATTAAATGATCCCATTAATACTGGGCGAGTGCAGCGAACCCTGAAATGTGTTCAGTTTTGTTGAGGAGGTGAGAGGTTATAGCCAGGGAGTGATTTAGCGAGAACAGAATAATTCATGTAAGTATCCTGATTTAGATTTCTTAGATCTTTTTCTGACCACGCTGTTTTAGGTTGTCATGGTTGCTGTTTTTATTTCAGAGAACTTCGAGCTCGTATCGTTGACCCTGAGCACGAGACACATGACCGAGAGGCATACAGGCGCTGCCATCATGAATGAGTTTCAAAGGTGCCTCGAAGAATTCAACATGGTGGGAAAGGAAGTTTGTGCAGTCACTGACGCCGGCTCGAACATGAAGCGCGCAGCGAGTCTCGCATGCACGGAACATCACCTGTGTGTTGGGCACGGCCTACACAACTTGGTCATCAAGGACGGATTTGGAAGCGTCCCAAGACTCCACGATTTGCTGGTCAACTGCCGTGACATTGTGAAGACTGTGCACTACCGGGTCTCCGACCTGGAGGAGCTCGCGGACTCGGAACTGAATGCTGCAGTACAGTCGTTGGTCAGTACTGCCGAAGCCCTTGAACATGACGAAAACGATCCTGTACTTGATGAAGGCTGTCAAAACAGTGACCACGCATACAACACCGCCCCTGTAGCGCGGGGAGGGGCAGTTACAGTTAAACTGGACACACCGACGAGGTGGCATAGCATATTAGCGATGTTTCAGAGCCTCGTAGCGAACAAGGCTGCGCTCAGGAAGTTGTTGGCTCGGCTTGGGCGCCCGTTCCCTTGTGTTGAAGACTGGTGTCTCATTGAAGAGATCGTTCAATTCCTGAGCCAGTTTAAATGCGCGGTTGAGCTGCTTTCGCAGCAAAAATCGAGCACGTTTAACGTGCTCATCGTTATCCGAAGCGAACTTCTCGCCTCGTTGCAAGATGACATGTCCGGAAGTAGCGTAGTGCAAGAACTCAAAAGAGAGATGCTGGAGAGATTTGAACGTAGGTTTCCTCTGACCGATGTTATGGTTACAGCATCGCTTCTTGATCCTAGATTTCAGAATCTCAAAGCCGTTGAAGAGTATGTGACACAAAGGGGTACATCTAAACTTGAATTTCTAGCGAAGCAGGTGCGTCGCTATATAAGGGAATGCGACGTCACAAAGCCGATTGAGTGTGACACGCGCCCTAACGACGCTTTGACGTCCTTAGCACGACGCCATTCTAGTGCTCCACAGCACTGGACTAACGAAGTCAATGCAGAGTGTCACGCACTTTTAAGTAAACCTTGCACGCAAGTGAACGACGCATTGAAATTTTGGAAGGGGGCTCAGAAAGATCTACCGTGGCTCTCATGCCTGGCTAAAAAAATTCTTTGTATCCCGGCCACGAGCACCCCGAGCGAGCGAGTGTTCTCAGTGGCTGGTCTTGTCATTCGATCTCGAAGAGCCAGTTTGCACCCGCTCACCGTAGATAAACTCTTGTTCATTCATGACAACTATAGCCTTTGCAAATCTTGCCTCTGAACGGAATTGTTCTATCTAATCATTGTGTTGTTCCCAGTTTGTTTGTTTCCTAAATTCACGTACTGCTGCTTTGGAACATTCATATGAAAAACCGTATACAGCGACACCTGTAGCTGCGCTGAAGTATATAAGATAGTACAGGTTAAAAAAAAATCACTTTTTTTCCCTGAAATAATTGTGCATCCGAGCAATGCCTGCGTTTATACTAATCCACACTTGGCTCATTCAACCCGGTGATGGTGAGTTAATTGAGCAAATCTGTTTTCTACCGCATCATAACATGTTTCAGTTGAATAAAATGTTCACCTGCTGCAAAGACAAAAAGTATTTTGATTCATTTTTCTTTCTGGAAAAACGCCTTATGAGAAAAGGGTAATATAAAAATTGATTTCGCTTATTGTCCAGATAGGAATTTGCGTTGCTTGTAACATCTGGTGATTGCATGACAGCTAAACAGCTGAACCCAGCAAAATATATACTCATATATGAGCACTTTTGTTTTTGTGTGTTTGTTTACGTAAAGTATTCGGAACAAGTGAACTCAAGGTTAACATATCTAGGGAGGGGCACGTGTGTCGGTGTTGGCTTGGCAATGCTAGAAGAATTCACTTATTTGCTCAATGAAAAAATATCTCGTCTAAACCGAGACATAGCACAAAGAAAACAATTGCGACTATGCGACTCAAGAAATAAGTAAAGCTATACATATTCGTGGGCGAAGAAACACACTAACACAATTAACATACGCGCCTTCAGATATGTGCCCAATATTTTTTCAAATATGTCGGCTGAAAAACAATGTATTAACAAAAACGTTTACTTCTCTCACTTTCAGCACATCTGTATTGGGTCCTGTAAGCCCTCATTGTGAAAATCCCAGAATTGTTATTCAGTTTAGCAAAGAAGGATTTATTTATTTATTTATTTATTCGTTTATCTACATCGCCATTACTGGCATTACAGTGGAGGGGTACATACATGAAAGCTTACAATGCAAGCAAAAAACAGAGTAACAACGTCCAGTTTACACTAATACATGCGCACACACATTTTCACAAAGCCTTCACAAACGCTCCATTATCAAGAATACTGACGTGCAGATGGCAGGGCGTTCCATTCCCGGATAGTTTTGGGAAAGCTTTGGGAAACAAAACTCAGTTTTGCTGCGATATTCACGTACTTGTGGTCGTGTCGCTGCGATAATGTAGTGCGGTGAAAGTAAGTACTCGCGGGGTATTCCAACGTGATTGTAGCAAATATAAAATAACTTTAACCGCAACTTCTTCCTTCTTAGTTCTGGCAACTCTCACACCAAGGACTCTTTTAAATTTGTCATACTTTGAAGACCCGCGTAATTTCCAGAAACATAACGAGCTTCTAGGTTCTGTACTTTTTCTCATTTTGTTTTATCCATTGTTGTGGGCGGGTCCCACGCAGTACATGCATATTTCAATACCGTTCTCACGTAGGTTTGGGGGAACTCTTTGGTGTTTCTACGCAGAAATGAAAACTTGAAAGTGAACATTTCGACAGACTTCTCAGTTCAGAATGAAATGAAAACATGCGACAGGCTTTTGAAGCTATAAAAATCAACATGCAGATGCCAGCACAGTGCCGGAGTAAGGAAAACACCTAGATACTTAAATTCACCAACAGTTTGCAACGAGTACCCGTCTATAGCGTAAAAATTTTTCGAGGCATTTCTTTCTTCGTAAAACACATGTGTACAGGTTTTTTTCAGGTTTAATGACATGTGCCGCTTGTGACACCACAGCTGAATGTTGTCCAAATCGCGTTGGATGTAGCGGAACGATTTTTTTAATGGCTGGCCTTTTTTTAATTTGCGGTTCCGGTTTCGGCGCCGCCGGCGCCGCCGCCGCCAACAAAAATTGGCCGTGCGCCGCCGCCGATGAATACCCGGCGCCGCGCCGCCGACGCCGCCGCCGCCGACAAAAAACGACCACCACGCCGCCGCCGGTCAAAACCGACACGGCGCACACCTCTACTAGTGGGTGGATTAGGTATTTTCAAATGCTGTACATGGAATTTACGGGATGATTTTTGGCGAAGATCTTTACGGAAAGGTTGCGGCCGTTTTCCGTGACGGTCGTCCGCCCGCGCGTTTGCCGCAAAGCAATCGTTCTTTGCGGCGAAGTCAACTGCAAAAGCGCACATACGCCTTGAATTTTCTTTTTTTGTGTGTGTGTTTTCATTATTTATTGCGCATGTTCTGCGCACAAATCTGTTTGTGTGTCTTTCTTCTCCTTTTTTGGCGGTGGGGTGGTTGTGTTTGTTTCTAAAGCGCATGTTTTTGGTGTGCACGAATAGATAATACAGTAAAACCTCGTTAGCTCGAACTCACTGAACTAGAAGATTTTTTTTTATTCGATGGGTCATCGGTATAGCCCGAATGTTTACCTGTTTATCTCGAAAGATTCCGGAAGTGAGTTCCAGATAGTCATATTATTGCTTGCTTAAGTTATGACGAACATGATTATGCGGGTATTGGTATCATTACCCACGCTGAGGATTTTAAATGTTAAACTTCCTTCTCTTGAAAAATGCATTAACAAAGCATGCAGAGATGCTTGCACGCTCGAACTTGACAAACAATTTTGACATCATTGCTGTTTGAGGTGTAGATTATTGCCTTCGCAACAGTGTTAAGCAAGACACAAAATCTGGTCATTTTGAGTCTGTTCCTTGCGGCCACTTCTTTCTGGTCTGTCCCTTTAGCATAAACTGTAGCCAACTAGTCCTGTTCTTCCTTGAGTGTTATTTACTGATACTCTCTCTGTTCTTGCAGGTTGGGCCTCATCCATGTGCTCAGCAGCTGCTTTCGCTCCCAGAAGAAAAGTGGCCGGCCCTATATTGTGTGCCTCACCTTTGAGACGGACAGTGGGGCGATTGGGGAGGAATCGTGCGAGTGCCCGGCGGTTTGCAGTGGTGCATGCAGTCACATCCTGGCTGCTGTGCACCTACTCGCCCTCTTGCAAGCCGAAGGTTTTAAGAGGCGCCACCGGAGCTTGCGTGCACTGAGCTGCCACAACAGTGGGGACGTTCGAGACAGCACGGCATCAAGCCAGCGAGTGTCCAAAACATTGACTGGAGAAGCCCGCAATAAAATGGCCCCTCCCTTCCCTTGCAAATGCGTCTGTTGGATGCACGTCGAGCACAGGAGCAATGCGAGCAGCAACAAAGTGCCGTGCAGGCGCTTGGGAGAAAACTAGGTAGCCTTGGGAATGATTTTTTTGCCCCAGTTGTGCTGACCTCCCACTCCTCCTCCTCCTCCCCCCCCCCTCCCCCCAGTGACAGAAACAACCTGAAGGGTCACCTATGAGCTACCAGCAAGCATTCATGCCACATTTCGCCGTGGTCATCTCGCGAGCACGCAGAGGCTGGGCAACGTCGTGTTTACTAGACCGCGACATGCAGGGGTGCGCGAATGCTTCTTTTTGTTCTATTTATATCCACAGTTTGCTATACTGCACGCGCTATAAATCAGCGAAGTAGTTTAATTTACTGGGATTTCACTGGATACAAAAAACGCAAAAGCACTTCAAGCTGATGCTCGGCGGCCTGATGCAACTGTGGCCGTTTTATTTTTTCTTTTTGAATAAAACTTGAAAATTACCTCAGCTACCTACAGCAATGGACACTATCATTACGTCGGAGGCATGCATGCAGCGTGTGACAAACTAGAGGAGTGAGTGTGTATTTTAGTCGCAAAATATTCTACAGTAAATACATCGTTGCTGGAATGACAATGGGGCACCAAGTTAACTTGACGTAACAACAAACCTTTCAGCCCGGCAAATAGGGAACCAAGTGCACAAGCTCGAATTTCCAACGTTAGATCATCATAAAACAGTGTTCGCCACTTCTGCAACGACGCGCGGCTAAATGCAACGTAAAGAAACCAACAACACACTCCCATACGTGCGCGCCCGCCACAGAGGAAATTTTCAACCGCGCCGTGACGGCGTAGTGCGGCAAGAAAAGTTTGTTTACAGCCCTAGGTAAAATAAAAGCTCGTGTAGGGGCTAAGCGGTACCATTTAAAAATGAAATGAAGCGGGCGCAGAGCCACAGGGACGAGTAAAGAAACAGCCTAATTTTGGCAACGTGTGGTACTGTTTTCCCGGTCGAGCGCCGCTGTCAGTCGCGTGAATAGGCGGCGCACGCTCAGGCTTCATTTAGAATACAAAGTCTGCACAACAGAACTCCAACGCAGCTGTATTTTTCATACGGACAGCGACTACGGAACCCCGCGCCTAGCGAACCAACGGCAAATATTCGCTCCAAGCGCACCGCGCCCAGCGTGTCACAAAGGTTGCTCGCGCCGGCACAGTTCGCGTCACAAAGTTCGTTCAGAAGCGTGGAACTTCACGTACCTTTTCTCCATTTGAACCGGTATTTCCGCATTGCGTGCTCTGCGGCACGAAGCAATGCTCCGGCATTGTAGTCCATCACCAAGAGCGGTCAATGCCCGCCTTCTGTGTTTTGCTAATTGGTTTCGGTTTCAAACGACCGTACCAAAATGGCGGACCTAGTTACCGGAGTCGACGCGAGATGGCGGGGCGCATTTTGCATAGGGTCTATTGCACTCACTTGTAGATGTAGTGTGGTTGAAGCTGCTGCTGCGCTGTTGGCTTCAGTACCCCGATTTCGCACCCCTTCCCAGTAGCAGCTCAGGAGGGGATGGTAGGCCATTCATGAGAGTGTCTCTGAGTTTTCTTAGTGTCATGTTTCAAGGGCACCCCGTGAGAGGAGATGCACCAAAAAACCCCGAAAAAGCAATCCAAGGCCACAAATTTGAACGGCGCGCCACGACCGCACCAATCAACGAACGCCGCGCCGAAACAACGCGGCACCAGAATGATGGTAGCACACGGGACAGCCGATCCGAGAACGCCGCAAAGGAGCCAATTGCGGCATGTTCACCAAATATAGACAAGAAAAGGCAGACAGCCAATCAGCGTGTGCCTCGTTGGAGCACAGAGGGGTTATAAGCGAAGAGCAAAGGAGAGGAGGAAGCAAGGAACCAGGAGGCGGAAGGAAGGCCTGGGAGCTTCAAGGAACGAGCAAGGGGTCGCGGCCAAGCCACCGACTATGCCTACCAACCTTGGGCAGGAGCGGGGCGACCTCGCATCGGCTGCGGTGTACTAGTCGCACCATGAACCTCTGCGTATTGTGGCCCCATTGGCAGCGGTCGGGCAACCTGCTACCAGCAGCCACAGTCCATCGACCTTCGCTTCGACTGCCCCGAAGGGCTACGTTCGTTCCGGTACCTACCTGGGGACCTCCAGCGGCAGCGGCTACCACGGGGGAGCTACTCTGGGACGCGCGACGCCAACGCCGTCCACACGACTACCGAGCACACGAACGCCGCGGTTTCACCACGAGATGACGGCTACCACCACGTCACGGCCACGCAAAAATGGGGCACGTCAGCGCTGGCGACCGGACTAGGCCAGTCCAGTAGGGACACATAATGTAGGACACAACTAGGGACTGCAGAGAGGATGCTGATGAAATAGTACTGCAGAGAGGATGATGGAATATTAGTAAGTGTGGGCAGGGGTCCTTGACTTTATTGTAGCGACTGTCGTGCTTCATTGATTGTGTGCATTATATTTATTTAGGGGTTTCAATTGTTGACCGATTTGTATTGTTTGTAGCTAGTGTGGTTTGCTGTAGGTTCTACGAGTGCTTGTATTAAAGGCGTGTTTGAATAAACCCGTCAACGGCGTTCCTGCGCCCATCTCTCTAAGCTGGTCGAGACACCTCACCCTCCAATGTGACGCTTAGAACAACTGAAATGTCGGTACCAGCCTTTAATGCTTTCATGAGGCTGTGCTTGACAGTGTACCAAGTGTCTCGCAAGTCCATTGGACTGCCTTCCTGGGAGAAAATGTCCTAGCTGGTTTCAGCTGGTCCCAGCTGAGATGGTTTAAGGTTAAATTCCCAGCTGGGACCAGCTAGAAGGTGCCACCAGCTGGTCTCAGCTTGCTTTAGCTAGGACCAGCTGCCTTAGTTGATCACAGCTGGGAATTGGCAGCGTGTTTGATATGACTGCATTCAGTAAAAACTGCTCCAAGGAAACTATGCACAATAATAAGATGAGCAAAACGAACAGGGTGTTTATTTTTCGTCCTAAAAGCGTTACAGCTAACGAACAAGGTGTTCATTTTTCGCTATATAAGCGTTACAGCTGCGAGCACTGCTGCATTTTTTGCGACCTCCGCACATCTTGAATTTTTTTCCGTCAACAAGCCATTGCAGCGATAGTGGATGCAATGTCAACTTGCTGCTGTCTGCCCCAGATATCGATTGTGGCTGCAAAGAAAGCAGAACCGATTTGCATATATTGTGCATGCTATGAAGTAATATGGTATGTGAAGGCAGATCTGTGGTCAGTTAGTCTGTATGCATTCTAAGGGTGGAATAATGGGAGCTATCGCAGGTAGCAATTATTAGGTAAATGCTTCCATCACTTAAGGCTGCAAATTATTAAACAACTTGCTAAAACATTCGTTTATAGCTTCTAACCTCACAAATACAACTGAGTTATATGGTTATGATAAGTAACTTACCAGCAAGCAGTAAGACGCGAGCATCGTGGAAACAGGGTCCTCGCCATTTCCCTTTGTGTCCTCGTAATCGTGCACTCGAAGTTTTGTACGTGGCCAGGTCTAAGTCTTCTCTGTCGACTGCCAGCACACACACACAGAGAAGTGATTTGGTGGAAGAGAGGAAAGGAAAATGCACTGGGGATATTATCGAGCTTAGCAGGGAGCTCACCTGCATACAACCCAGTGCCGTGGGAGCGGGAAGAGGGGATAAAAGACTTGGGAGGGGGTTAGGGGTGGGATAGAAAAGATGTCAAATAGAAAGAGAGGAAGAAGAGACAGAGATAGAATAAAGAAAAAAAGGGGGCATTACATAGGCGACAGAGGCACGAGTGTTCGGCGCCAGTGTTTTTCAGTAGCCTCAGCTACAGGCGCTGAGTTTGTCTGGTGGCATCGAGGAATGCCAAGAGGTGGCTGAACACTTTCCGACGGGAGCTGGCAGGACCCGTCGGGAACAGCAGGTCCTGCATGTTGTGTCTGGGCCGTCCAAAACGCTGGAGTGCAGCCTGCAGCACTGCTCTGTGTGCTGCGTGCTGGGGGCAGGACAGGAGCAGGTGCTCCAGCGTCTCGGATTCGGGGCAGTCGTCACAGGCGGGGAGACGCGTCGTCCTTGGTGGTGCAGCAGGGCTTCCACCTCGCAACAGTTGAGGCGCATCCGGAGCAGGAGGCTCCGGACGTCGCTGGTGAGGCGGCCCCAGGCAGGGCCTGGCCAGAAATTAGTCGGGGGTCCGGGTGTGGCCAGGGCCATTCGGGGCGTGGAACGCCGTCACGTCCTGGGAGGAGGGTCCCTGGCTGGTGGGCGCCCTTGGCCAGAGTGTCGGCCGATTCATTGCTCGGGATGCCCATGTGGGCCGGCAGCCAGTGTAGCTCCACGGTGCAGCCGCGAGAGGCCACCGCGTGCAACTTGGCCGCCAGCGACCGCTCCACGTGTACACTGGAGCTTTCCGGTTGGTCAGCCGACTGCTGCCGCAGGAGGGCTCGCCGGGAGTCCGTGAGGACGAAGGCCTGCGGTCTCGGTCTGCCCGCTCGAGCAGCAGGTCCGCAGCCAGGTGCAGGCCGGCAAGCTCCGCAGTGGTGGACGAGGCGGGGAAGTGCAGGTGGCACGCCCGGCTGGCGCCAAGTGCCGGGACGGTGCAGGCGGCTGCCGCGTCACCCGTGCGGGCGAGTACCGACCCGTCCGTGAAGGCGTGAAGGATGGCATTGTCCTCCAGCAGGGCGGCCACCTCCTCGTCAATGGCTTGGTGCGGAGTGGTCCTCTTGCTGCACACCTTACGCAGCTTGGTGTTGATGTCTAGGGCCTCTCTTGTGCCAGGCGGTGGAGGCTCCAGAGGGGGTCGCTGCGGCACCTCGTAGATGTGCAGCAGCACGCCCATCTGCGAGCTTTGGCGACCACGGAACCGCTGCAGCAGGGCGGCCCCGTTCGAGCTTTTTTGCAGGCGGTCAATGTGGCGCAGGCCCGCCTGGAAGGCCCGCAGCTCGATTGGCCAGGTGGCTGCCTCGGTGTACGTGACCGCCACAGGAGATCGGCGTGGGAGGCCCAGGCCCAGCCGGATGGCCCGGCGTTGGTCGAGCTCAAGCTCCTTTCACCGCAGTTGCTTCAGGTGGGCGAGGGGCAGTGTGTACAGCACAGCCGATCGAGGAGGCCATGCTGTGGAAGATGCGCTCCGCAACCTTGTGCGAGCAGCCGTTGCCTCATGCCAGCAGCCTCCGCACGCCCTGCTGTACCACCGCAGTGCCCGCACAGCTGGTAGCCATGACAGCCGGGCGTCAATGAGCAGCCCCAGGTATTTCACAATGGCGCTGCCATGGGAGGGGCTGGCCATTGAGTGTGGTAGGTGGCGTTGCCCTGCGGGCCCCGGCGCCTCTCGGGTGCACCATCATGGCCTGCGTTTTGGCCTCCGAGAGCTGCAGGCCACGGCTTGACAGGAAAGCAACCACTGCTCCCAGCGCCTCCTGCAGGCACGCCCTCATGTGCTTGCCCGATCTGGTAGGTCCATGTGTCCAGATGGCGACATCGGCCGCGTAGACTGCTATCCCCACTGGATACCAGAGCCCAGCGGGAATGCAGTCAGGGAGGGGAGCCAGCACCAAGTTGAACAGGAACTGGCTCAGCACACTCCCCTGGGGCACCCCAGAGCAGACATTCCATTGGCTGCTGGTGGCCCGGCTGACCTTCACCCGAAGGGTCCGGGCAGACAGGAATGCCTGCACGTAGCTCCTGAGGTGCCCCACGAGGCCCATACCGTCCAGGGCCTCTAGGATGGCGCTGTGGGGAACGGTGTCGAAAACCGCCTTCATTGAGCAGAACCAGGTAGGCCACCTCCCTGGTGTGTTGGCCTGCTCAAGCATGGAGACGACGTCCCCCAGCGAGGCAGCTGTGCCTCCTGTAGCCACTCTGCTGCTCTGGGAATACCGCTCGCCGGTTGGCAATCCACTGCAAGCGGGCCATGACTCTGCTCTCCATGAGCTTGCCTGCAGTAGACGTCAGGGACACCGGTCGGTAGGACCCAGGCCCCGTGGGGGCTTGCCAACCTTCAGGATCGGTGAGATGAGTCCGACCAACGAGGGTGGCGGCAGGACTCCCGCCGCCCAGACGCGGTTGAAGAGCCGCAGCAGTGGCCTCAGGTGGGTGACGTCCAGGTTGCGGAGCATCTGGTAGGTCACCCCGTCGATTCCTGGAGCACTCCTGCGCTTGGGGCAGTGGCCAAGGGCAGCCCGGAGCTCTCGCAGGGTGAGCTCTGCCGAGCAGAGGGCCACCACTGGGTGTCAAGTGGGACGGCTGGAGCTGGGTTCAGGAGGACACGAGCAGCTGGGCCCTGGGCCGACAGGGCAAACTGGTCCGCAAGGAGCTCTGCCAGGGTCTCCTCAGTGATGCCCATGGTAACGGCGGCTGACTGCAGAGGGCGCCTGCAGGTGGTGGCAGGGCGCGGCAGGGCCTTGAAGGCCCGCAAGGCCTTGGCTGGGTCTCTGCGGTCACCTCTGGGAGAGACCAGGCTGGGGTAGCGGTCCGAGCCCCAGGTGCTGGTGGCAGTCTTCCAGGAGGAGGCGCACCGCTGCGACACCAGGGTCACGTCAATGTGCGTCAGCTGGACAGTGTTCCGTGGGCCACGGCGGACGAAGCTGGGGCTGCCCGTATTGGCCACAAGCAGCCCACTCAGGTGGCGGCATCCAGAAGCTCTCGGCCCGTGCGGGTGGTACCACGGCTGCCCCAGGCCGGGTGGTGGGCATTGAAGTCCCCACACACCACGCCGTCAAGGCCCAGCTTGGCCCGCAGCCTGCTCTCTGTTGTGGCGCCCCAGGACTGCTGTGGTCGCACGTAGACACTGGCCACGGTGGTGTCCGTGGACCCCATACGCACCGTGATGGCGGCACATTCCATGGGGCTCTCAGCCACCGTAGCCAGATCAACTGGGGTGCTGTTGAGTGTGGCCAGTACATAGAACACTGCCTGGGACCTGCCTTGAGGGTGGCTGGTGTCCCGGCACGGCCTCTTGAAACCTCTTAGTGAGCCTCCAAGTTTCTGCCCCATAGGTGAGTACCGGTAAGATGCAGTTGTCATACATTTTCTTCTTCAGGGACATTGTTAGGCTGACATTCATTATCTGAGAATGTCTAGCTGCCGTATGCACTCCACCCCATTTTTATGATTCTAATTATCTCTGCCTCATGGTTGGGATCCGGGGTCACAACTTGTCCTAAGTAGATATATTCGCTTACCACTTCCACTGCCTCGCCACCTATCTCAAACCGCTGTGCTGCCCCGAGGTTATTGATCATTACTTCTGTTTTCTGCATAATAATTTTCAGGCCCACGGTTCTACTCCGTTTGTCCAGTGCGGAAATCATGCTTTGCAAATCGTCCCCCGAGTTACTTAGCAAGGCAACGTCATCAGCAAATCTGAGGTTACTGAGGCATTCTCCATCAACCCTTCCTCCCACCTGTTCCCCATCCAACGTTCTGAACACTTGTAAACATGCTGTGAATAATATTAGAAGAGATTGTGCCTCATTGTTTGCTGCCTTTCATTATAGGTATTTTACTGCTCTCCTTATGGAGGATGATGATAGCTGTGGACTCACTGTAGATATCGTTTAGTATTCTTACATAATGCTCATCTACCCCCTGGTTTCGTAATGCCTGAATGACTGCTGAGGTTTAGACCAGTCAAAAACTTTCTCATAACCTATGAAGGCTATATATAGGGCTACAGTATACTCGGCGCACTTCTCTATCACCTGATTGATTGTGGGAATATGGTCCATTGTTGAATAGCATTTACGGAAACCCTGCTTGTTGTTTAGGTTGACTGATACCTAAGGTTGCAAAAATTCTGTTAGCGATTACCTTGGTAAGTACCTTGGTAGACGACTGACAGAAGCTGATCGGCCTGCAATTGTTCAAGTCCTTCATTGTCATCTTTCTTATGGATTAGGATGATGTTCGCGGTTCTTCGAAGATTCGGTACACTTGCGGTCATTAGGCATTGCGTATACAGGTTTGCCAGTTTTTCAAGTACAATTTGTCCGCCATCCTTCAGAGGTCTGCTGTTATCTGATCCTCACCAGGTGCTTTGCCCCCTTTCAATTATATGAGGATATATATGAGGATATAACAAGGCGCATATTACATGAGAAGGGCGTACAGGAACAGAGCCCGTGTACATTCGAAGAGGTTTAAAGGGACAGATAACCGATTTTTGTCGAGTAGATATTCTCTATCCCAAATGAAAGGGCATCACTTAAAGCCCCTTGACAAGAAACGGTTTTGCTAATAACGCCCTAGAACTTTTTAAATCGAAAAATTTAGATCTACGAGCCGTCAGATAGTTCAGTAAAACTTTAGTGAGGTAGGGGAAGGGATTCAGTTAGTTCAGTAAAACTTTTGTGAGGTAGGAGAAGGGATTAAAGGGAGAAACTTGGGTGGAGTCTTTTGAGGGCCCCAGAAGCTTGAGACCCGGCCCAGGCCCTGCCGATCAGCTGGCGCTGGTCTTCCAAGGCCTCGCTGGCCAGAGTCGCCTCCCACGTTTCTAGTGAATGAGGTGTATTGTTCTCTGTTTGCCATATAAGTGGGCAATTTCATACGTTGTGGAAAAGGGTGGCTTTTTTTGTGAGTTGATAACAGTCCTCACTAAATCTGTCTGGGAACATAAGCGCCAGCCTTGATTTGTGTGGGAATGTGTTAGTTTGTATTCTTTTCAGTGTTTGTGCATCGTGGGCGTTTAGGGCCATGTAAGGAGCGGGTAGCGTTCTCCTTTCAAGTCTTTTTTCTTTTAAGACGTTCTCTGTAGGATTCGTACGGTGGAAAAGCGTAGGAGTGGTCCTCGTCGCTGCGGTTCGTAAGACTTCTCGCAAGCGAGTCAGCGCTCTCGTTTCCTTCCAAGCCTTCGTGCGCAGGGCACCATGTAATGTTGTGTACACGGTTCAGCTCCCTTGGGATGATATGTTTAGAGTCAATGGGTATTACTCCGGCAGTGATGTTTTTGATGGCTCTTGTCGAGTCCGTGATGATGTTTAAGCTCCTGTCATTTGCTTCTCCCCATCTGATAGCCACCTGAACAGCACTGGTTTCGGCTTCACCAGTGTCCTGTTTTAGATGCGACGCATCTCATTCACCCGCCTTGTCCATGCATGCATGCATCCCTCCATCCATCCGGCGTCGTCGTTGTCCGCGCCAGCTGCGCATGCGCTCTCCGCCGCTCTCACCGCAGCGTTATCTGCGGGTTAGCGCTCACTCCTCGCAATGCCAGCTGTGCGTCGGCGCGCGCTATAGCGCTCGGTTAACGCATGCGCATGCGCTGCTCTCTCTCATTCCCCTCACCGTTATGCGCCGCTCCGCTCCGTCGTTCGAGCGCCGGTGCTCCGATGTCCAACGCTGCTTTGAATGGAGACTAACAAGCCTGCTATCGCGATGGTCGGCGCAACCGCAACAAGCACCGTCCAGCCCAATAACAGAACTGCTAGCACCACCGACGATGAGGCTGCAAAGCGACGTGCACGGGATGCGGCCGGAACCCCGTAGTAGACGGAAATGCATCGTACGCGTTCATGGCACGTTTCACGCGATGGGAGAATCAACCCAACGGAAACGACGAGGGAAACCCACGATGCGTCGCATCTACACAGGGTTCCCGCGAGGGGAGGTGGGCGTAATTTTCTAAGGGTGGCGTAGTCTATGGGGGAGCCTTTGAAGTCGACAACTGCTGCAATGGAAGAGCCGTGTGGTCCCTTACTTGCGTCAATGTAGACAGTGTTTACATGATTTCCGAACTTTCTTCTTATAAAATTAGTTCTTGCTATTCTCTTTCCTTGTTGAAGGTTTTGTCCATGTGTTTGGGTATAGGTAGGGTTTTTATTCCCTTTCTTTGGTGTGTGATAGTTCTATCGTTCTATTCAAGAATTCTTTTTCTGCCGGAGAGCCAATGTTCCATGGATAGGATTGCTCGGCCTGTGCGAGTTTTGAGTAGTCGTTCTTTTTGGTTAGCGAGCACTGCATCCATTATTTCTTCGAATGTGTTGCACACTCCGAGATCGTACAGCCTCCCTTCCCCATCCCCTGAGCGGTGGAAACGCGCACTGACCAGCCGCACGCGGACGACCGGCAACGCCTGATCAACCGGGCCACCCGGGCTGCGGAAGCCCACGGCTTCCTGAACAGAGGACGCCACCCACCTCCTTCTTCTTTTTTTGCCCAATAAAACGTTTTACCTCCTCCTCATCTGACATTTAATTGTAGTTTATTTATATGCAGCCAATTTGGCAGAATATCCACGTATTTTGTTAACGTTTATTTTCAGGTCAGGAAGTGATTTTGGGAAGAACATATTAGTATCATCGGCATACATGACTAACCGTGGGGAGTTAGGTATTGCCGACAAGTCATTGGCATATAAGTTAAAAAAGCAATGGGCCAAGTATTGAACCTTGGGGAACGCCGCTTCTATCTTACGTTTAGCGGATGTTGCGGTATGTATTGACACATACTGGTATCTAATACTTAGATCGTTTCTTAAAATTTCTAATGAAATTCCACGTATTCCATATCCGTGTAGTTTTTGTAGTAGGACTTCATGATTTGCTGATTCGAATGCTTTGCGCAGGTCTAAAAAGATACTAAGTGTGTGTAGCTTTTACTCTATATTGCTAAGAATTCCGTGTTTGTAATCAATAGTGCCTGTTCGGTGGATAAGCCCCGTGTTGCAGCAGACACAGCCTTTCCGGAAACCATACCGGAAACCAAACTCAGCCAGTCGAACACGTATGGCACGTTCAAACAGTTTAGACAATCCAGGAAACACGAAGATTGGTCTGAAATTATTTATAGTCTTGTCCATTCCACCTTTATGAGCCGGGCACACTCTTGCTATTTTGAGGTCGTCTGGAAATATACCAGTTTCTAACATAGTATTGATAATGTGAGTCAAAGGTCTGAAGATTATATCCGCAACGTGTTTAATTGGAAATGGCTTTAATAAATCACATCTGGCAGATGCAGTGTTATTTAAACTGCTTATTATTTGCTCTAACTCTTGTATATTAGTGGGGAACCACACTATACATTAGGTTTTGGCAAGATTACTTCTTCAAATTGATAACCAGGGTGTGTTTTCCACTAGAAAGAAAAGGTGCGTTCAAAGGTAATGCTGCCTTTTCGTCAGTCAATTTCCTTCAGTCGAGAATATTTGAACTGTACTCGTCTCATAATTCATGCTAGAAAGATTGTTACTTACTGCCAGATATTTTTAGGGTCATTAGAAATTCGGGAAAACAGCTTTTTGTAGTGCTGCTCCTTAGCTTTCTTTATTTCAGTAGTAAGCTAGTTTCTATTTTTTTAACTGTGCAAATTTGGAGGGGTCACTGGATTTTATAAACGAATGATGGTGTTTTTATATGCAATCTTATTAAAAGGTCAGCCGTTATCCACGGCTTTCTCATTTTTTTCTGCCGTTTATTGTAACAGGCTTCAGAGGGAAAGCTTGCTCATAAGAATGTTTTGACTTTTATAAGAATAGCTTGTACCGTT
>JABSTR010002477.1:0-33151 GCA_013339765.2 Haemaphysalis longicornis | reverse complement strand
GTCGTGTCTGGCCGTAGGAGCGGAGACTTGCTTAAATAAGTAAAGTAAAGTAAATTAAAAGTTCCTGGTCCTCTTTTATGCGGGGCAGGCGCTGGGTAGCGCCACAGGAAGTACTTCCAAGATACATACTGCTAGTCCACCAGATGGCGCCACCACACCGCGGCAAGCCGTTTTTTGTCTTTGGTTTGTTTGTGAACGTATTTAAACCTGGCTTGTTTTGTTCAGGGAGAGAATATCGTTTCGTGAAACATGGAGCTCGCTGGTCAAATACGGTCACGTAAGACATCGTCGCTTGCGTCATTCGGCCAGTGTCCCTGATGCAACCTCAAAGCCCGCAGTGCTGTGCATATAAACGAAGCATAGTGCGCGCAGTACTAACAGCAGTACGCATCGGTACTTCTATGTTTACGTGTGCTTTCGTAACTTCCACTCTTTGTCCCGCCATTCTTACTGATATAAAAAGAATGTGTCCTAAATTTAAGCGCAAATAGCTCGTTCGGCAAGCTTATAAGTTGTGCCTAATTTGCGTTTCCTTTTTACGGCCTCCGCCAATCGCAGAGCTGGCTGGCATGACTTCATAGGTTCTGCTGCGGGGAATGAGCTAGTGGGGCGCAAGGCCATTCCCTTTTTTCCAAATAATACAGCTTATTTGAGCGAAGTTTACGTTAAAAGTGGTGTCAGCATGATTCGAACGAGGAAATCCTTTGAATGAACCAAACTTGCACTTTGTCTTCATGGCTCCTTTGAGGTGTTGTGCGAAGGGGCGTCAAAGGAAGTGCGCGCGCCACGTGGTGTCACGCGCGTACATGAACCAACGGAGGCCATCAACGGGCATCAATGTCGAACGTCGGGAACGCCGTGCCGTGTTACAAAGATTCCGGCGTCTCCAAAGACGACACAAGCACCTATACGAAATTTGCAACAGATAGTCCCAAATTTGTGAATGTGTGAGATTGACAGTTTGGCTGTTGTTTGTGTGAGAGCCAACGACCAACGGCCTTAAAACAATCAACGCTGGTTGGCTCACGGCCTTAACGGTGACCAATGTGGGGGAGGTAATGCGAGAGTTAGCCGCAGAAGGTAATAACCCAGCCCGGGAAATGATTGGATGCACCGGGTTGGATGGTATTGTAAATATTACCAAAGAAGAAGAGGTTGACATTGGCAGCTCCCTGATACTATCACCATCATTGTACAGTTCCATCCGCCATTAAACAGGCATTCCCGTCTCGTGGTCCACGCCTTGGTTTCTTCAACAGATGGGTTTACTCGGCCGAGAAAGGCCAAGCGGGAGCCAAAAATGACAATGTCACGCTCATCCCCGTAGGAGAGTGAAAGCGAGCGTACCGGAGAATTAACTAATATGAAATGTCTTTGTAATGCCGCGACAAAATGTTGGGCCAAGTATTCACCAAATCGCGTTGAAAAGTATCACACATGTAAGACAATTCTTTATCAGTTCGCAATATTTTAACACGAAAGTGGATTCACGAAGATTTCACTTACGTCATATCCGTCACGGAAGTGACGCCAGTACAACGAAACACGCGGCCTTGAAAGGGTGCACCCCGGCACACAGGGTCTTCTTGCAGGGAAGCAACCTTTAGTACTAAAGAGTACGTTATACTTAGGGTTGTTCGTTTTCGGGTTTTATATTTAACACGAAAGTGTTTATAAATGCCGGGATACACCAAGATTTCACTTACGTCATATTCTTGACGGAAATGACGCCAGTACACCTTTGTCGAAGCGACCCGGGAGCAGGACGTCGCTCGCCAAGCACACCCACAAAACAGCCGCTGACCCGGACATCATGCTCAGCTGCAAATCTCGGTGCACATTTCACTTTCGTGTTTTACCGATTCCTGACAGAGGAATCAACCAGTTTTTTCTCACGATTATCAGCTACGCCACACATCAAACAACAGAAACCCAGCGGTGTAACAGTCGTCTACCAGCCGCATTGTTTGATGGAAGCTGGCCTTGAAGCGAAGATTAGAACGTTCTTGCTGACACATTTATTTCGTCGCCCAAATCAGGCATCGGTTGGGACCTAATGTAGGAAATAGGAAATGTTGGCGCTTGTATCCATGTTCTTCGGTTAATCCCTGTGTGCTTTTCAGTCTTCCTCGCGTCTTGTTTAGCTCCAAGGATTGAGGTAGCTCCGGAGCAGTGTTGAGGTCTAAGCTGCGGCCATCTCGTATGGTGCGTAAAAACGAGGATGGGTAATGTGGCCTGTCAAAAGAAGTGAAATTTGGACTGTTTGATACATAATAATAGGGATGAAAAAACAACGCTTACGATGGGACTTAGGAAGGAAACAAAACACTTGCTTTGAGTTCATCTCCTTATACTACTATGCTATTCCGTCGGGCGCGCCGTTATTTTAATTCCTTCCACTGTGTTTTGTGAGAATGTTGGTCTTGAGATATATTATCAAGGCATGGACCTTGAAATCTTCTCTCAATCCGCCGAGTGCACAGACATTACCTGTGCATACACTCCCCGTTCGCCGTGTTCACTACAACGCCCCAGATTGACCATTCCAGATGTCCTACTCTGTAAAGTCGACGAGTGATGTGGCGGAGCGTTCAGTGTGCGCGAAAGAATTAAAGCCGTTCCACTCAATGTGAAAGGCGTCGAAAGTGCAGAGCAGTGATTCGCCATAATGGGCTGCATCGCCGTTTTCCGCTCACTGGTGCCACCCATCACTCTCTTCACGCCCTGTCTCACTCCTCTCTTGATGAATATGCAATTACTCCTTCACAGTGCTCGCGCACCCCCTGCCTAAAACTACGCCAGCGGCAGTTCTGTTGTTTTTGTTCTTGCTTCCATTTTGTATGATGGAGCTATTTTGTGTCATTTCAAACGCGTAATTTTCTTCTTGCGCGGCTGGAGCCTTTCTGCATCATTTCTAACGGGCCATCTTTTTCTTTAGCGGCCATTTTTTTTTTTTACTATCGTAAAAACCGACCAAACAAGCGTTCCTAACTCAATGAACGTGAAAGCTGCCGGGTATGTACACAGATTTCACCTGAAATGTACATGCAGTTTTCTTTGCGCTAAAAAACGGGGAGATGTATGACAGGCGCCAGCGGTTCTCGAGGTTCGAACGGTTATGACTCTTTAAAGCGCATGTTTTTCGTAGCCTGAGAGTGGCTGGCTCCCTGACGACGGTACACCAGGCGCTACTTGGGTCCGTGATCTCGCTGCGCCGCCTGATTCCGGCAGTCGCTTGACAGCGACCGTTAGCGAGCTGGGACGACAAGGCGAGCCCATAAAGTACTCTGCACATCTGCGCTCGGATATTGCTCAATGTAAAACGCCTTGCACACCTTGCGCGTTGTGCCTCCGCATATGCCCGTCGCATGCACGGGAATTGGGACAGGCACGCGCCCGAGTTGAGAACGCTGGCGCTTGTATCACAGTGCTCAGCATATCATCCCTCTTGAGCGGCGCCAATAAACGCTGAAGATCGATTTCCCCTCAAGTGTCACACGGGACGTGGACAGCAATTCAATGTCACCAGACTTCACACTTATTTGCTCTCTCCGAGGCTGTACTGCGTCAGAAGGGTGCCGCTTGTGTGCGATTCTAGTAATGTGCCATATAGAATTTGGCTGGGAGGAGATTTGTCGGTGCAACATATTGTTTCAATTATTTTCATGCTTCATGTTCACGCTTTGTCAAAAAAATTCAATTCAAATTGAAGTATGTACCAGTGGTTTGGCAGCGTGGTATGCTAACGGTATAAAGGGGTTTTATACATAGCCAGGACGTCTAACGTTTGGGAGATGTGCACACCGAGTGCATTTTTGGGCTTTATGGTGCCGAGCTGATGTGATGTACGCATTCTGGAGATCCAGGGTCAAAGCTTTTCGCGTTGATAGTCTTCATCTATGTCCTGTTACAGCAAGAAGTATATTTTTCGGCAAAATGTATTGAGGACGATGAGGATAACCACGCCATAAATTCTTGAAGCATAGAATGTTTGTTCTTTAACAGATGAATAACCAGGCGAAATCACCGATTAGTGTGGCTAGTATTTCCGCCCAGAACGTTCGTGTAGGCTGTAGCACTCGCGTCTTATAAATCTGGCAAAGCAGGTTCGACTGTCACTGGCCAATTCCTGAAGGAGCCTAAAATCAACCATCGCTATTGCCACCGCTGGCATGCAAGTGATGAACTGAGGAACGCCTGGAGTGCATTAGCGCAATCGGTCGTTTAAACATTGCAGCGCGAGAAGTGGCTTGACGGTAAGCACCGCGCACTCGCTGCTTTTGCTTGTTCTGCTATCAGGTATTTCCTGTGAGGAGAGACATATGGCTGAATTGTAATTCGAGTGAATTATGAGCGGCTTTTCGGGGTATTTGTGAAAATCTGTTTATCGGTGGTACCATGTATGCACGATCACTAAACCTGACCATCAAAGATTGTCCACGTACAGTCAAGCTTATCTATGCTACACTCGTTACATCGAAATGATTTCTCTCCTTTGTAATTGTTCCAAAAGAAAGACAGCCCAGTTGCCTTTTTTTATAGATGCGATACGTCTACGATACGACAAAAGCGTATTTGACGCTGGTCGAAATTCTGAAGTAGATAAATTGGGTGTAAGCACTATAAGAGCATCATTGTTCATACTACCATAGTTCGGAAAACTTTAAGGGCAGCAAGGATATAAATGCTTGCCAAAAAACAAAAGTATGTGTCCTCAGCATTTCGATTTTGCTAGGATTAAAACCGCGCAAATAGCGAAATAAAATGCATGAGATAACGGATGCATAGCTGAAGCCCGAAAAGTGATGTATAAGGAAACTGCAGGTGTGAATGGATAAAAGTAATGGGTTAGTGTAGGAGTGTATACTGCCATACCAAGTGTTTTCGATGCCTAAGGCGTGAGTGAGCCGTTGATATCTTGGAGTGGCCGGGCTGCATAAAGTGAAAGCTGTTCACTTACTTCCATATCCAGCCCGCATTACCGCGATGAAAATAAAGCTGACTTGACATGGCAAAGCTTTGAAATGTCCGAGTTAGCTCAGACTGCCTCGCAAATAGCGAACTGCACGTTCTTGCTGAAGAACTAAACGTCTTCTTTGTCATACAAGGGCTGTTTCCTTTTCGTCCTCCTACAATTCCCCTTACTGCAAAAGGCTGGCAACCTTCAACTAAGGGGGGGGGGGAAATGTGATTCAATCAAGATATTCTTGTTGATTGATTGATTGTAGGGGTTTAATGCGCCGACGCAACGCAGGCGATGAGACGCGCCGTAGGGGAGGGCTCCGAATTATTTTGACCACCTGGGGATCCTTAACGTGCGCCGAAATCTCGTACACACGGGCGATTTTGCTTTACGCCGCCATCAGAAAAGCGGCCGCCGCGGCCGGGAATCGCACGCGCGACCTCGTGCTCAGCAGCACAACGCCTTAGCCACTGATCCACCACGGCGGGTAAGAGATTGATGCGTTGGGCTTATTTTTGGGCAGTAAGGATTGTTTTGATCTTAATCTACACAAAACAGCGTCAGGGATAACGCATTTTAAGTGCATAGATTACAAAAAAAGCATGGCAGTTGGTGTGGCTGGCTATAGCTGGAATAAGTGGTGCGCGTAGGCAGGGGAGGTGGCGTCGGATAACACGCTTCGGTTGTTCACAATATTTTAGATCTGAGGCCACTATTTCTGTGTAGAATCCGATACAGAGGGCTCATAATTTAATTTCACTCTTAAAATGCCATGATCAAACGACAATCAGCGTTGCTACACTGCTCATTGCTCAGAGATCAATGTGCAGTATTTCTTTAATTTATTCCCGAAGTTAACGTCGATCAATCACCCAATAAATTACTCGCTCGCACTGCTGTCCGCAATGTTGCGCTCTAAGGAAACCTCGTTTCTCGCGCACATTCGTTTTGACGCATCGCGTGTGTTGACACTCTGAGATCGTCCGCACTTCGTGAAGGAGTATCCGCTCCTCAACCCTAAGGCGCGGAATGGGCAGCGGTATTTGAAATTGTAAAAAAAATGTTCAAAGGTGGGGAAGAAAGAGGAGTGTATATTTCCTCATGAGACGGCATCGAATGAGTTCATAGTAGAGACACACGCTCATTTACCTCGAACAGCGCCGTCGTCGCCCGCTTCCCTATGGGGGGCAGTGACGCGTTATGGGCAGAGCCACAACCAGGATTAGGTTTTCCCGCACTCCTCACGGCCATGACAAACGTATTGGAGGAGGAGTGTGTTTATACGACTGTTATTTTAGAAAAACGTGCACAACTTATTTTACTCTGTGCACTTAGCCACTCCTGTGAAATGAAAATACTCCATCAATATTTCTTACACAAAAACGTTTTTTCTGCTTAAAGGGGCCGTGCAGATACATTCGAAGTTAGGTGCATTAGAAAGATTGCCTCATTAGAATAACACTGGTACCGCCCTTAATGCAAACTTCACTCATATAAGTTATATATGATTAGGAGAAATATTGGCTGCTGATTAGTGCGGAACTTGGGCGCAGCGGTTTAACTGTTTTCACTGTGCAAATTATGTTGAGGCAAAGAATTTCAGATAGACATGTATGAATGGTTACAGAAACTTCCATTTTTTACGTTTTGCTCTTGTTTTAAGAAACCCACTTGTTTTAAGGAACCCAGAGAAATGGCAGAATGTATGCGGGCGCTGCTGCGCCAGTGGCTGGTTTTGAAAGACGAAGTCTATTCAAGGGATGGCAACGGCATGTTCTCGCACATAAGTGGTAGGAAATTGCTGTTTGCCTTGATGTCTACATTAAAGTGCCCCCCCCCCTAACATCGGTGTAGATCGATGGTCGGTAATTGCGAGGCGCAGGGTGTGCACTTGGCGAGGTGTGCAAAGTGTACTCCCTGCAAAGGGTGTGAAAACGGGTGTGCTGGGTGTGCAAAAGTAGACGGTCTCTGTGAGGAAGCCGCTATCCAACTTTGCGGCAAGCAGCTCGCCAACTTCATCAGACTTACCAAAGACTTGGATGGACATTGGTAACAGACGCACACGCAAGCAGATACCCACTCCCTCCGCTCTGTTGTGGTCTCTGCGAGCGCGGCGGAAGTACTGGCAATTTACGATGCCGGGCGGCACGAAGTGCATCTGAGGAAGGGACCGTGAAATATGTCTAAGGAAGGGAACGCACATCATCGTCAAGCGCACACCCCAACTCGCGTTTTCGCCAAGCGTCGCGCAGACGAGGGTCAGTGGAGGCTCAGCATATTTCCTCCCCCTCCACCCGCCCCCCAGACCATTCGCACACTTTCGGAGAAGCATCTCGCGCCGATGCGGCGAACTGCCCTCCCCTCGCAGTTTCGCGACACTCTCCTCCTTTGCTTTCTTTCCCTTTTCCCTCTTGCAATCATTTTGTCGGTTACACCGCCAACTCCGGGGCGAAACCAGAGATGCGGCTTTCCAAGGGCTGCGCCCTATAAGAGAATGGTCATGCGACCCACCAGCTTATTTCCCGCACTAGAAACAATGCCGTATTTTAGGCAGGTGTGTCCTTGGCTGCAGCGAGCAAAATCCAATGCAAATAAGCAGGGTTGTAAGCTGCAGAGCGAGCTATTGGTGCGTTAATTTATTGCATATTGTTTTTACAGCAGTCAAAATGGGGGGGGGGGGGGGGAGGAGTAAAAATGAAGGTTACGACCGCCCACATAAACACAGAAGCGCCGTCGAGTACTGCGTTCAGTATGCCGGTTATAGCTTCACAGCCGTCCACCAAGTTCAGTTTACACTGGTGAACTGGCATAACCCAAGCAGCACAGGACTGTTCGGCCTTACTCAAGCCGGTGTACTTTAGCCGGTGATGTTCTCCCCGGCCTTTCTCCGGCAACCATGTTCGGCCCGTGTCCAAATGTGGGCCTTTTGGCCGTATACGGCCGTACTCCAATCACTGTCCAACGGCCAGTGTCCGTCGGCCAGTCGACCGGCTTGCGTTCATACGGCCAGATTCCAGCCTTAGGGCTCCGGCCATACGAAAGCCACCCGAGTGCGGCCGAAGTACGGCCACCGGAGGACAGCCGAGATGCGGTCGTCGGACTCCAGCCGGACTAAAGCTGCTGGAAATTCGGCCGTGCTACGGGCATTGTAGTTCAGCCACAGTACGTTAACTGTACTAAGACCGGTAAACGACCACTGTATGCAGCGCAAGCAGATGACTCAATCGCTCTGTCCAGCAGCACAAACCCACCATTTTGGGTCCACTGCACCCACATCAAAGTGAGCCCGCGCGCAACCACCAGCCGTCGAGCCTTCAGAGCAGCCTGGCTTAATTATCAGCGTCAGTTAACACCAAAATTAATTTATTCAACAGTGCTCACAAATGGTCGTTCCTTTAATTGTTGTGCCTCTTTTACTGTCGAATACAGCAAATATTCATTTCTTTGCAGAGCTGGAATAGATGTATTGTCCAGGTCCTGATATCTTCTGGGCGGCGGCTTACCTGTAATAAACAAGGAAAAATGCGGGTTGGGGCGGAAGGCGCATACTTTAGTGGGTTGAATTTAACAAAGATGAAAGTGCCAGGCAATTTCTTTTAAGACAATACTTTCATGCTCTGACTAAACCAACTATTTTTACAACAGCTGCTTGACCAGTTTTTTTGTATATAAAACAGGTGCGAATGCCTTTACGAAGCGGTTCGGTACTCCACAAAATACTCAGCAGCATTCAATATAATTTACTTCACACAAAAAGTATGTCTCGTATTTGCCCATTTTTCTTGCAAAGGAATTTTCTGCTCGATCAACTTTTCTGATTATCTTTCACAGGGCTGATCCTAGAAGGGATCAAAGAAGTACTTTCAGTTTCAATATATTTTTATGTTGTTTTCATGAGTTACGTGCGCACTCCTTAATAGTCCAAAAGAACTTAATTTTTCCTCTAAAGTCGTACTACACCAAAGGAAATATGCAATGTTAACAATTCACTGTTTACGCGTACTCTCGTTATAAAAATAAGGTATGATTCCTGCTAGCAGCTGCAATTAAGCTATTTCTGTGTATGCTATCAATAACAAGGGGTCCCACTAAAGTTCATTATTCTGGGTCCCCTTTCTGTATTGATTATATTCTGGTGATGTACCATTCTGTAACGACAATAAAGTTCTATTCTATTCTATTCTATTCTATTCTATTCTATTCTACGTTAAGAAAATTCTAGACTTGCTGCGAATGACACCCTTCTTCAGATGGCTGCAGTTGTATCCCTCTGTGTACACCCAAGGAAAGGCGTAAGACAAGAGTTTCATATTTTCTTTCAAACAAATAGCTTAGCAATTGCAGTATTCATACAGCAAACCTTGCATACTGCAACGAATCAAGCAATAAATATTTCATTGGTCAAGTTTGAATGCGTAGGGTTTTCAACCCGTCGGACGCGAACTTGCGGCTCCGCAAGTTTATTTATTTATTTATTTGTTGATTTGTTCTGTTCTGTTATTTATTTATTTATTTATTTATTTGGTACCTGCTTGCCCTTGCATCTATTACAGCAGGGAGATACATAAACTAAGCATCAAATATTAGACTGAATAACAAAATAATTCTACAAAGCGCGGTCAAAATCGTCATTATAAACAGTGGATAAAATCACACGTGGAAGATAATTACACACTCATCTTGATCTAAAATAAAACGAATCGCGAAAGGTGTCACCTGAAAGGAAAGTTAATAATTTGCTTCAAGCAATCCCACTTTGGGATATGTAGAATGGCGCTTGGATATATTTCTCCCCTTCTGTTCCAGTTTTCGAATGATAGATATTACGAAAAAATTTCAAACTCAGGTTTCTTTTGTTCTTTCCAGTCTTACCATTTAAGTTTACTTTTACTTTCCCTCATGCTAAGTTGTTAGCGCCAATACCTAATACGAATCGCACTGCCCTAATCAGTACGTTTTCGAGCGTATCAACCAGTCCTTCGGTGTAGGGATCCCAGAAAACACATGCGTACTCCTACATTGAGCGCACATGAGTGAAATAGTTGTTTCTTTTAAGTATGTGGAAGGTTCGCTGAAATTTTATCTCGGAAAGCCAAAAACACGTGCAGCCGTACTTTTTATGTTGTGAACGTGCCTATTTCTCTAACTCGTTAAATAAACTCCTCTTCATTTATATTCCCCTGCCGTTCCGAAAGCAGTGTAATTTAATGTATAAGCATTCAATCGGAACGAAGGTTTCTTGTAAAGTTGACATTAACACAACTTTTTAAGATTCAATGACTTTTATGAATCAGCGCACCAGGATGTTATTAATTTGAATCATGCTGTAAGTATTCCGAATCACGTTCATTCGCTGTAGTCCTGTAAACTACACAGTCATTCGCGAACATATTTCACAAAGATTTGAGGCCACACAAACAAAAGAGGGCCCGCAACTGAGCCTTAGGGAATTACTGAGGGTCGCGGGAAACATATCCGGAGGAACAAGCATTGAGAGCGACCAACTGCTGTCTTAGAGAGATATACTCGGCTATCCATGCAATAACCGATTCATTCAGTTTATTGCCCGCAATGTACTAACAAGAAGGTGATATGAAACACTGTCAAATGCTTTTTTGCCGAACAAGAAAATAGTCAGCTACTGTAGGCTTATCTATTACTAGAGCGAAATCGTGCGCGAAATCAACAAGCTGCGTTGAGCAAAAAAAAAAAAAACAAAACCCGTGGAAATCCGTGGTTGCTAGGATGCTGGCGATTATGTTTAACCAAATGAGTCATATCCCAAGTGTGGCTAATCTCAATTTCAAACACCGCAACTAAATTACCATCCAGGCTTCGTCATTCACACGATGTTATGGCAAATTCAAAATAACACTTGTTTCTAAATAGGCAGTCATAAAATCCCATGAAGTAACATAGTGCAGGGCGCGAAGTTGAGGCCTACCAATGCAGGAGCTAGCCTCTTCTACGTTTATCACAAACAATATAGTGCACATTGTTTTCGCAGTATTATTGTGAGAAGAATAGCCGCAAACTTGCACTTTTGCGCGCCCTTGCTTTTCTTTGGTGGGGAGTCCTTGACATAGAGCCGGTTGAGCTCCTGCGTGGCGGCCACTTGGCTCGACGCCCTTTAAGTCCACTTATTTTGGTGGCCTTAAAGGGCGTTCGAGCCACCGCCACCCTCGGTTCGAACATCTCTGCCGAGTCGATGTCTCCAATGCTCTCCATTTCTTGAGGTGGCGAATAGCCTCGAGCTGATGTGTCGACTGTTACAACCGGGAAGGACGACTGCAGCCGATCCGAGTTCCGTGGCCTCCAACATACGATGGGTAGCGTGTATGATGCGAGCGGCGAGCCGCTGTTGCAGCCGAAGAGAAGTCCAGAGCAGTAGGGATAACGTAAACTGTTTTACTTCATAGCGAAAAGGTGAGCAGAAGCCAAAAAAAACATACAATGCCCTGACGGGCGAGGTTACTGTAATACAGGACTCGAGCAGAGCGACCGCATGGATTCGCTGCTCAGACAGGAATGAAATTCAGCGTTTGTGATGCTTCTATTTATACCCAAAAGCAACAAGGTCAAACGCCCCCAAGAGTAACATGCCACGAACATCACAGACACACCCAGCACTCTTTCCACAGTTTGTGAGTCATTCATAGCCTTGCTGCATGTGGCGTCCGAGAGAGGGGAGAGAGTGTCCTTGAAAGGTGCCGGGGTCGCGCTATCGATGGTTGATCGCGCCGATAGCGAAACGTCTGAGCCGGGTATGTCGAGGCGTGACTCACCGACGCGCTGGCACCTGAAGGGTGTGGCGAACGTCGTGGCTTTGCACGTGGAAGCTGATGCGGGAAGACACGTGCGGCTGATGCGGGAAAACACGTGGCGTTGGCCGATTCGTAACAGCTTCTCCGCCGGGGGTCCGAGATGCCGATGAATAAGGGTCTTCAACCGTTGTCCGGAGGGATGCTTTCGCAGTGAAGTGCTCAGCAGGCGCTCGACTCCAGGCCTGGGCTGTACGACACCGTGCTGGAGCTTCATAGGGCCGATCACTGGACGAGTAGTGGCTCCCCAAGAACGTCTCTGGATTGGTCAGGCAAGCACAGAACAACACAGCAAGACACAACCACATCGCCGGCAAGTGCGAAGACAAATCCACACTGAAGATCTACCAGGCTTTTAGTTGCGAAAAAATACGCTAATAACTAACTACACCAGTTATTTTTTTGCCCAGCAGTACTTTAGACAAGTGCACAAACTTAAAAGGTGACATTTCGCGTGATTGGAAATGTCCCACAAAAAAAAACGTAATTGTAAAGGGCGAAACCTGTTTCAGGAAAAACAGAAATTTGAGAAAGTCAGACGTCAACAGGCCACATCTCGCGCTGAGAGCTGCGATCTGAGCTCTCGTCAATGCCCTGAGCTTTTCCCTTTCTTGTACCGCACTTTAGGTACAGCCGCTCTCTCAACGCTGCTGTGACCGCGTGAAATGACATCGGTCGTCTTGTTCGACATAGGTCGAGCGCGCGGAGCAGCGAGCGGGATTTTCCCCCATTTATACATTATGCGCGCACTGCTCCTAGGCGGCGTTCCCTCGGCAGATGCGAGCTCACGGCTTTGCTCGCACTGAAACACGCGCCACAATTACGCGCTGAAGTTTTTGCTACCTCCTCGTTGCTCGCCTTTTTACGAACGCGTTCGGCAAGCAAACGCCGTTACGCGTTTGCGTTCTCTCTTCTAGGCTGGTCGGTTCTCGACTTCGGTTCAGCCACAGGCGACACCGGAACCTCAACTAGCTCAGCCGATGTTGGCCTATCGTCGGGAGCATCAGCTGGGAGTGAAACGGGCACGACGAGCCCATTAGACACCTTGCAGTTCCCAACAGTCACTACCTCGTCGCCACTCGCGCTTTCAGCGATAGCCTCGGCACGCGAAGACCGAAGCGTGTTTCCGTTCTCCTTCCTTCCTGCCCGAACCAATACACCTAGGCTGCCCTGTCTCAAAGGACGGCTCAGTTGCCCGCGAACTGCGCTCGTTCGGGTCGACAGCCGTTTTCAAGGATTACCGTGATCTAGCGCACTTTGGAACATGGCGATGAAACATCTCCGCTCACCGTAGGGGCCTTACACAGAGTGTACTTACGCTGCCCTCCGTCGTGAGTCTCTAGAAATGCCCCATCATCGCTTTCCGTCTGAGTTTCGCCATTCCTCACAGAGGTGGCGACCCTATCGTTACTCGAGCTCTTCGCAGCGAGCCCAGCTGGTTTTTTTCCTCGGCAGTTTCTCAAAATTGTACGCCTTTTCGCTTAACACCTGATCCGACCTGTTCGAGAATAGGTACTTGTACTTCGGAAGAAGTTGAGGGGATACTGCTGCCTGCGTCACAAGTTCACCAAACGGACCTCCGATGCTGACCTTAGCAATCGGCAGATAGATGAACGTTTCGATTGCACCTACGGCTGGCTTTACCCAAACACACTGCCCAGTTAGCTGATCCGGTTCAACGTACGAAGGGTGGACCAGGTTCTACGCCGCCGCGGGGTCGCGAAGAACTCGCACGGTTTACCTGTTGACGACTAGTTCACGTACGTACGGCTCTAGAAACTGCCTGCTGTCCTCACTTGATCCAGAACGTGAAAGACTAGTTTTTCTATCTTACAACGTGCAGCGAAAGGTCCCGTCGCGCCGCAGTTGTAACACGCAGCCTGTCTGCGCGCTTCGAAATCTTTCTTTCTGCGCTGCTCCTGTGCGTCTGCTGCTCTGTCTTCGTTATCGTGGCCAGTTTCTCTATCCACGAGAACGACTTCCTTTGCTCCACCGTCTACCTGGGGAGCTCTGCCTTTCGGCCCTGACTTATCAGGCCTCGCCTGAACTCTTTGTGGCCGTCTTTCGGCCCTATGCGCACCTCGGGACGTGCGACGAACTCGTCGGCTAGCTGAGGCTGCCTGATCCAAAGTTTTTACCCCTGGCCTATCTTGCACCCAGAGTCGTAGGTTCTCTGGTAGACGGCGGTAAAACTGCTCAAGACCGAAGCACTCAACTACTTTGTCGTGCTCTCCGAAAGCCTCTGCCTCTTTGAGCCACTCTTCCATATTAGCCCTCAGCTTGTAGGCGAACTCCGAGTACGACTCGCCCCTAGCCTTCTTGGCTTCACGGAACTTCTGGCGAAACGCCTCTGCTGACAGCCTGTACTTACGCTGGAGGCTCGACTTGACTTTCTGGTAGTCCTCCGCCTCCTCCTTTGGCAAGCGGGCCATCACCGTCGGATGCCTCACCTGGCAAAAGCGTAAGCAGCTTTTTGCGGCCATGAGTCTCGGCTAAACTGGGCCCTCTACACTACGCTCGAAGGTTGACCAAAAAAAGACCGATGTCTTCTCCTACCTTGTAGGGTTCGCATTAGGTCACACATTCGCAACGTAGATCGCTCAGTCGCCGTAGACTGCACGCTGCTGCCACTCTGACGCCTAGGTCGAGATGCCTCGATGTCAAGACGTTTCATTTCCAGCTCAGGCTGTCGCTCCTGTTCTCGCCTTCTATCCTCGCGTTCCTGTTCTTGTTTTTTCTCCTCGCGTTCCTGCTCTCGCTTTTTCTCCTCGCGTTCTGCCTCTGCTGGCTGCAGCCTGACGTTTAGCGGTCTCCCTGTCATTGATAAGCTCAATGCACTCCGACAGCTCATCATCGTCAGCCCCAACAGCGAGTATAGCCTGTATCAGCTCTGGCTTTCTCAGTGCGTCCGTAACATCCAAACGCAACTCTTTTGCAAGCTCCAACAACTGCGGTTTTTTCAACGCCTTCAAATTCGTGGCCGGTCTAGAGTACTGCTTTCCCACTGCTCCCAAAAATGTTTTGCGCGAATAACCCACGCGACAAAAACAGACGCCCTACCAGCTATCCTCAGAAGCCTGGTAAAAACTCAGTGAAGAAAAGTCCCGCACTCACCCTTGACCGCCGTGAATTCTGCGAAGTCCGAAGCCGCCTTGACGTCCGTGGTGTTGGGTCTCGCACCGCTGCCTCCAGGTGTCACGAAGTTGTCATCCGACCGCTGCCAACCAGTGTTACAACCGGGAAGGACGACTGCAGCCGATCCGAGTTCCGTGGCCTCCAACATACGATGGGTAGCGTGTATGATGCGAGCGGCTAGCCGCTGTTGCAGCCGAAGAGAAGTCCAGCGCAGTAGGATAACGTAACTGTTTACTTCATAGCGAGAGGTGAGCCGAAGCCAAAAAACATACAATGCCCTGACAGGCGAGGTTACAATACAGGACTCGAGCAGAGCGACCGCATGAATTCGCCTGCTCAGACAGGAATGAAATTCAGCGTTTGTGCTGCTTCTATTTATACCCAAAAGCAACAAGGTCAAACGCCTCCAAGAGTAACATGCCACGAACATCACAGACACACCCAACACTCTTTCCACAATTTGTGAGTCATTCATAGCCTTGCTGCATGTGGCGTCCGAGAGAGGGGAGAGAGTGTCCTTGAAAGGTGCCGGGGTCGCGCTATCGACGGTTGATCGCGCCGATAGCGAAACGTCTGAGCCGGGTATGTCGAGGTGTGTGACTCACCGACGCGCTGGCACCTGAAGGGTGTGGCGAACGTCGTGGCTTCGCACGTGGAAGCTGATGCGGGAAAACACGTGGCGGCTGATGCGGGAAAACACGTGGCGTTGGCCGATTCGTAACACGACGAAGCCGGCGGGCGAGGCGTAGTAGCGGCAATGACTGGCGAGGCTTAGCTCACCCGGCGGTGTGGCATAGTCTTCTTGTTGCAATAAATGGCATTCCGATGGCCTAAAAGGTTCCCTGGTGATGTCCAGTGAGTCCTTGCACCTTGCCCGTTCACCTAGAACATTCATTACTGTTTGACAAATAAAGTTTGTTCATTTAAAACGTAGAAACACCGAGCGGATAAAAAACGCCTCTGGGTCATTCCGCTCTCCAACGGCTCTTTCTTCACCCAGGGAAAAACTGGTCCTACACCGGCGGGTCTCCTCTCAAACACGTCTGTTCATGAATTCTCGGCGCCCAGACCGATGCCGCTGTTCAGCTGTACGCTGCTACAGTGGCGCGTAAATCCAGAAAAATCACAAGGGGGGACACACATCTTGCCAGGGCGGCCATTTTGTTTTGTGCTTTATTTACATTTATATACAAATTACTATCGTGATTTGAATTAAAATAAGAAAAGGAGCACGCTTTCATACCTCACGTAATTGCACTGTGCTATTGCAGACGTTGAAAAAAGATCAATAAGAAATAATCTGTACAATATGAGTACTGATCACCTATGACATGTTTCCTAGCTTTCGACACTTCTAGAGGGTCCAAAAACGAGGAGCCGCGGTTTTTGCACGCACTGACAAAGTTTTTTCAACAACCCTGGCAACGTTATGAGGTCTATAATGTCTTGATGAACGTGTGCCAAAGCCATGCAGTTGAGGCGTTCCTCCCCATCGTACTACGCAGCCATGTTTTCAGTCTTCTCAAGGCACTGAACGATCTCTCTGCTTCACAGGAAGAGAAATTGTGGGAAACGAACCCTTCTTTTTATTTTAGCGGAACGGGATGGTTATTTCAGCTCGTGCAGTACTTATTAGTGACAAAAACAACAGTTGTTTTTGCTTTCAAAGGTAAATTAAAGATGAATCTCAAGGGGGGGACACTTGCAAGGGGTGTCCCCCCAGCCCGAACACAAGGGGGGTCAGGACCCCCCTGACCCTCCCATGATTTACGCCACTGCGCTGCTAACCGAAAGAATGACGTATAACCTGAGACCTTACGTAGGCTGGTCTCCTCTTGAACACTGGTTGCCAAAAATTCTGCGGCCATTCGCATGCCGTAATTCGGCCGAGGACCGCTAACCGAATGAGGAATGTACATTCTGTGGCCGTGCGTCGGTCGGTCTCCTGTATAACACCGGTTTCCCGAAGAAAACGAATATTTTGCCGCCGGACGCGCGGTTCACCGTTGAAAGAGCGAATGTGAGGCAGCCGAGCTCCGGCCGGTCTTCTTTCGAACACCAACTGCCGCAAGAATACGGATATTCTGCGGCCGGTCGCTTGCCGTGCTTCGGCTGAACACCACTTCCCGAGGGAAAAACGGATGCCCTAAAGGCGTACTTCGGCCGTTCTCTTTCTCAACATCGGCAGCCGAAAGTGAACTGAATATCTGGCAGCCGGGTAGCTGCCGTTGTGCGTCTGAACGCGAGCGGCCGGAGAAATACCGAAGCACTGGTTGCCGAATGTTGGCCGCTTATCGTATGATCACTGGCTGCCAGAACCTGGATGCTGGCCGGACATGCCAGAAAGCGGCCATAGACGGGCCGGTCTTGGGACACACTTTCTGTGCCGCCTGGTATGCGACAAAGTCTTCCGTGGCATTTTTAAATGCAGAGCATTTCTTTAACTCACGATGTCACCTGGCGTTGTCGGCGTGCCTCAGCGTCCGCAACAGCAGTTCCAGGTGCGCCCTCTCCCCCACTCCTCCTCTCCCGCATCACGCTACCCTCCTCGCTCTCAACAACAGGTGCGCACCCCTCCCCCTACACTATATAAGAAAATAATACTTACCGGCACCTGGTTCGAATCCCACGACCCTGCGGGCGGAACGCAAGGTACATGGTGCTCTACCCACTGTGCCACAAAGCCGACACAGAATGGAAGGCTACGAACGCGCCTTATATCCTTGACTCATTGAAACTACGTCAAGAAGCTGCTGATACAACGCATTCACTACCTGTGGGCGGAACGCGAGGTACATGGTGCTCTTCCCATTGCGCCACAAAACCGACACAGAATGAAAGGCTACGAACGCGCCTGATATCCTTCACTCATTCAAACTACGTCAAGAAGCTGCTGATACAACGCATTCACTACCACCAACTCCCCAAACACTAAACGTTAACGCAATACACCCACCCCCTATGCGACGCATTTACTCGAGTCCCCCTCGCGGGGAGATGGGCCCTTTTTTAAAGCATACCGGACGTTTAACAAAATTAGTACTACCAATCGTAACAAACCTTTTCCAGGCACAAATCCGGTCAAAAACAAAGTGAGGGTGGACAGCGGTCCCGAGTGGCATGGTGGTCCAATCTAGAAGACTTGACGGCAAACCAGGCGTTCCAGCGTCAGCTGCAGCCCTAGTCCCCATTCTTATGTTCGTTTCAGTACCTTCCCTGGATACATCACCGCCGACATCACGAAACACCCGATTAAACGGTGCGATCAAAATTACGGCTTGAACGGCCCATGCAGACAAAATACAAGTTGGTTTTATTCAAAATATTTGGCATTATACAGTGACCGCAGCGCTTGTCCGGCAGCAAACGATGCTTGATTCGCTGAGAAATTAGTCAACTTTAGCAAAATTATTGATTCTTCGGCCAAATCGTGTTTCGTGCCGTCTCCGATGAGGCAACTAGGACAGGTCTTCAAGCGAACGTTAGTACGCCGTTTTGTCTGCAGCGGACTCCGGAATGTCTTGTTTACTGTCAGTCCGTCTAGATGGCGCCACCATACTCTGCAGGGCTGCTGTCCGCCATCGCCTTGTTTCTGACGTATTTGCACCTGGCTTGTTTTTGTTGCGGTTGTAAGTGATCGTGAAACGTTGGGTGTACTAGAAGAACAAGGCCATGTATGAGAACGTCTCTTACATCAGTGTCGTGTGAGACAACCCCAAAGCGCCGCACAGCTGTGCACCTATAGATAGCTTGGAATGACGTCACTGTAGCTGGTATGTTGGTGCAGTGCGACCACGCCTGAAAGGGCTGCGAACTTAAACACTGCCCTGGTCTCCAGTAGCGCTGGGAAAGCTGAGGGGAGTGCCTAAGGCAAAGCGGTGGAGACGTTATCTGCAAGCCATGTATTGCTTGTATTTACTGGCGAGGCGCGCATGCAGGCAACCGTGTGAGTGCGCCGTCATTGGTTACGTCGGGCTCCGCGGGATAGCGGTACTTGTCCGTGTTAAGCACATGACTGTGATGCACGTTACAAACGCTACCTCACCGAACGCAAAGTATTGCGTTGAGTCCAATGTGAGTGCGATTAATAACATGTCTGTTGACACGACCCTTGAGAATCGGGTTTGAAACGCAGCAGACGACGTATGCCAGTGTTTTTTTTTTCTTCGGCATGCGGGCGCAGTGGCCCAAGCCGCGCCATCTACGTGGCGCATCGGCCATGTCTGTGGCCGTTTCGAGTGTTGCCAAGCGAATAAATTGACGGCTAAACTTTGCAATGAATAGCAGCTATAGCAAGCATAGTGATCGCAGTACCGACAGCAGTGCGCACTGAGGCTTCTATATCTATACGGGCAATTTAGTAAGCTCCATTGTTTGCCCCACATTCTTAATGCTATAAAAGAAATACTCATCACATTTAAGCGAAAATAGCTCGTTCTGCAAACTTAAGACCTGCCTAACTGGCAGTTGCTTTTGCCGGCTTCTGCCAATCGCAAAACTAGGCATATTACATCAGATTCTAGTGAGGGAAGTGAGCTAGTGAGTCGCAGGGGTATTGCGTCTTCTGCTAATTAAATAACCTATTTGAGCAAAGTTAAAAGCAGTGTCAGCATGATTCTAATGAACCACTATGTCGAATAAAACCGAACTTGTATTTCGATCGATGACAGGAAAAATACATTTTTCATGCGATTGTTTTTTGGCAACCAGGTGGTTGCTTTCTTTACGTGATTAAAGCTGTGACTACAATTTTCGGTATATTTAGGTCGAAAGCCTCAAATAGCCTATTCAGCGATAAACGCGGCATCCGGCGTCTGTAACAGAAAAACAGCTCCTTCGGAGGCGTTCCACTGCACGACACTGTATAACGAGGTGTTCCGCAGTGCAAGCTTTAGCGATGGATGGGTAGAAGAACGAATATTCAGTATCATTTATTGGGGGTTATGCAAACCCTTTGCTAGGAATTGATCAATATCCTTTGAGCCCTGACGGCTGCCTCAGTTTGATTGATGATCGTTCGTTGAGCTTCTAGGCCCGAGCGGAGCATAAGAGCTGCGGGATCGATTGTGCAGAGCCAAGCGTTTCCCAAATTGAAGTGTCTATTGTATGCGTGCCGCTTGATGTGTCCGGTTAAGTCAATATCATGTGTACCATACTTGCCAGGCTTTCACTATACTTTCATTTAGGTCGAGATCGGCCTGGGAAGAGCTTGCTGAGTAGTAGCGAATTTTGGTAGATTACAACCTGTAATTTCCTCCACATTGACTCTTTCTTCTTTTTGGCTGAGTTATGGATCGCATTATAGGTGTTCTTTCCGTATTAAAGAGTTTCCCAGACAAAAGACAAGTTTGCTTTTTTCATAAGATTTCCAGGCTTACCCGGCAGCAAATGACGTCGTATTCACTGAGGAATCATAAATTTAGGTTAAAATTTTGATTCTCCCGCTAAATCGTGTTTTCGGGACGTCTTCCATAGATTCACAGAGGTTGGTATTGAAACAAATTTCCAGTGTGTCATTAGGCTCGTCAGCCTTGCTTACCGTCAGTCCTTCCGTATAGCGCAACCATACGGAGCCGCGGACTGTTGTCAACCGTTGCTTTGTTTTTGACCATATTTGGACGTGGCGTGTTTCTGTTACAGTAAAAAGTAATCGTTTCGTGAACATGGGGTATGCTCGACAAACAGGGTCACGTAAGACACCGTCGCTTACGGCAATGGGCCAATGTCGTGTAAGACAACTCCAGTGCGGCGGACTGCTGTATAGCTAAAACAATCCTATTGGGCCCAGTACCAACAGCAGGGGGCATCGCTACTTCAATGTTTACGTGCATTTTCGTAACGTTCATTGTTCACCCCACCATTCTTACTGCTGTATAATGAATATGCATTACATTTAAGTGCACGGAGCTTGCTCGGCAAGCTTATAAGCCCTTCCTAAGTTCCGTTTGCTTTTGGCGGCCTCAGCCAGTCGCACAGCTGGGCATATGACATCATAGGTTCTGATGCGTGTAATGAGTCAGTGGGTCGCATGGCCGTTCCCTTTTTTCTTAATTAGCTTATTTGAGCGAAGTGTGCGTTAAAATTGCTGTCAGTATTATTATAACGCGGCAATCTTCCGAATAAACTAAACATCTGTTTTGTCGGCATGGCGCCTTCAAGCTATATTATTGTATGATTTCTAGGTAGATTGGCATCCTGTTCTTTCTGGCGATGGGTGTTTCGTAGGAGGGATGTGTGAGCCTGTGCTGAAAGTAATCTCCGGGTGAACAGGATAGCTCCTTCATTGCCCCTGAGAGGCGAAAGACGGAAGGTATTTCTTCACTGTCCTGAGAAGTCTCTTCAAGGGAAGACAGGGTCTGATCGAAGGGTTGGGTGTACACCTCAGGACAATACATGAAGTAACCGCACACGATTAGATGATGGTAAGCGGATGGTGGCAACACGTTCGGCCCACGCAGATCTCACTTTTGATCCCCTTGACATCAGTCTGAAACCCCTAGTTAAAATTACGGGGATGCTTAGAAATTTCTAAGAATATGAAAGCGAGGGCCTAGTTTAGACTCTTTGTGATTCTGGCTTTGAAATTTCTGTTCAACTTTCATTTTGCTCTCATGGGGCCGCTGTCGCTGCTTCATCCGTAGCCGCGTTTTCCCGGTGGAGGTTACGATAGCGGTATTTGAGGCTGCTGTAGCATCTTCTATCGTGGTGTAATTTCTCGGTCTTTTCCGCCGGTGACTAGTGCATGGTGCTTCATCACACTTACGGATGTAGTGTGAAACTGTAAGCCCACGCGGCGACGTTTACTGGGTGCGTCTAGAATAGGCTGTGGTCCGCGGCCCTCTCGCAGAGCCCTCTTCTTGCACTGCCGTTTCCATTTACCAGTGTGTGATCTTATGATCGCACTCCCAATTTCTGTTCCTCACACGTTTAATGAAGCATGGAGATCTATGCTTTTGTTTTTAAATGGCTTCGATTATTCTGCGAGATAGGTTACGACTGAAATTCCTATCAAGAAGACAGGCATGGGACCACAATAGCAAAAATTGACTCATGACACTTGCCGAAAATATTTAGTTCTACGTTTTCATGGGTTCACGCTTCGCTACTGCCAAGAGGACATATGGGCAGATACAATAAGTCACTGTTGATATCCAGAAGGACCTGTCTTATTCCTGCTACAGTATAGGGGATGAAACCTTGTGATGATTGCCTGCCATCACACCCATATGTTGCGATGGTTTTTAGTGTGCACATTTATGGAGAACGGAGTATCAACATTGTCGTAGACGTGAAGGCCAATTTTCCGACCTTACAGCCTAGAAGCAGATAAAGGTTTAAAAGTGCTCATGAGTTATCGTTTTCAACACTTCTCGGTTAACTGAAGCAGGCATCTAAACAATTTGCAGATGGCTTCAACACCGTCTCGCTGCCAGGTATGCGGCAAGAAGTTCGATGGTCCAATACCCGAAGGCCACGCTGAAACCGTTAAGCACAAGAAGATGGAGGCTGTTCTCAGAGAACTTGGTACGGCGGCTGAGGGACAAGAGGTTCAGTTCCCCTTCCATTGCAAACCATGCCAGTCTCTGATGAACTGGGAAGACGCTGTTGCGCATTTAAAGGTGAGTCAAGTAATGTGTACGTGAACTGCGACCGTTAACTGCCAAACATAAAGAGTTTCCACTCAATTACGATCATGTCAAGCGTAAGAACAGACATTTAAAAACATGAAACGAGCGGCATAGACATACGAACGATCCTAGGTACTGTATATACTGCAACTTCGGCCCTCATTCTCTTGGACGTAGGGACTGACACCGGAACTGACCGGTTTATTTGAACCAGATTATGTACAGCAACACTTCATTAAATTTGGAATAAACTTTTAAAATACTTTTTTACGTTTTCCCGCGGAGGTTGTTCTGTGTGGGGCTAACCCAACTTTCTTATCCATAATAAAGTGATAAATAGCTGGTTTGCTTCTACATTTCTTGTATAGGTATGGCTAGGTAAGAGGTCCATGCATGAGCCTCTAACAAGCACTGACTAATACGCAGAGGCGGTATTAATACGCCGGACTTACATTCCCAGTGGATAAGACAGTCCTGCCTGGGGCCAGTGCCTGCGCATGTCTTCAGCCTGAGATCCCCGGTCGCATTACCACACTGTAAACTCTGTTGCCGTGCTCAGATTGGAGATTTCCGCCTCTAGGATTACTACCATCTGGCTCCGATCTTGCCGCGAGAAAGCATGCCAGATGCTGCATCTGACCTCCCGCTACGCACAGAAATCCTGTGGTTCCTGCTGAAAATGAACCCTCCCTCAGTGCGGTCGGTACTTCAGCAACGCTGTAACTACCGGCTGAACTCCAGAGAATGAAAACGCAGAGTGTCACTCACTTGAAACACTCACTCGGACCCCGACGCGCACCGTGACGTGCCTCCCACAAATAACGCCGATAAGACGTCTGTAGTGTGAAGCTGACCAAAACCCTGGATAAGCTTTTTAACCAATGCCACTGCACCCGTATGCCACATTTAGTCTTGTTCCAGACGTAGCAGCTTTAGAAAGCCATTGAAACATTTGTCATCCTTCCCCCTCCTCATCATGCAATCAGGCAGCTGTGGCCGTAATGTTAAGGTGACGGTGGCGGATAATAAACCACGAGCTGGACTCCGCGCTCATATATGCCTTCCTTTCCCGAATCGGAGCCTGACATGCCTGCACCATCTGCAAGAGCCACCATCAACACAAGATCCGTAGTACCACCAACCATTCACCACCACATGTTTCTCTCAGCAATAGCCCGGAATCTGGGCCAAGACTTTCTAAGGATAATCACCTACATTAAAGTGACCAGCAGACAACGACACTGATTCTATCATCCCAGGGGGGAAGGAGGAGGGGTGTCTTTTTCTAATCCCCGCAAGGAGGGGGAGAGAGAAGGGACTTTAGTCCTCTCCGGCTTCCAAAAATAAGGTTGTATTTCGCATCTCATAACCAAAGGTCCAAGGAGTCCACGAAACAAAACATGTTTGTTTCTCATTTTCGATTGAGCCTATTTCCTAGTTAATTAACGGAATAAAGATTCAAAGGACTGCTGACGGGAACTTGACACCATTTAAAACTTCACTGTGAACTACGTAAAAATGCAGAGTAAATTAAACTAGGGGTAATTTTGAAGTTGTCTTATAATTTGTTTCGGGATAGCTTTCAAGAGAGTTAAAGCCGTTTCCTGAAATCACACTCGCTCCATAGGTGGTTCATGCATTGAAAACACACTCGAATTATGGAACGGTGACAACTTCACTGAGAAACGAAGTGTTCATGAAAATTAAATGAAAGTTGACGTGCTGATCGAGCCGTGCTAAAGGCCCATTGTCATGTAAATTACGTAGGGATAGCTTAAAAATCAACAAGACATAAAACCGTTTTTCTAACCGTACACCCTATTAACAGCAAACGGGAATTTCGTAGCGTTGACTACTCCATTGTTAACGAACTAGGTATGCTAAGTAAATGAAACTCACCGTAACGGTCGGCTCGTTTTAATTGCCATTTCTCAAGTAATGTGTTCAGAGATTGTTCTGACAAAACACGAGTTACAAATGTTTTCTGGAGCCATATTTCCTTTATTTACGGTCATGTATTGACAGCAGACGAGAATTCTGTAAAGTTTAGAGCGTCACTGTGAAATAGAAAAAGTGAAGTAATCTGGTCGTAGTAACACGGCATTAGTAGCGGCCAATTTCATCAAATTTTTTTTGAGATTCTTACATTATATTAAGAGCTTCAGAGCATTTTAAACTAACTCTGGAGAGAGCGCGGGCGCTTTTTTGTCGACACGACTTCCGTTAATGCAGGCTACACGAGGAAACCGATGCGCTTACAGCAATGGTGTGAAAAAACAGGATCGGCTGAATGTTGCCGCAGTTTATAGCTGGTCTTTTCTTCCCATGCAAGTTTCAAGAAATGCGGAAAAATGTTGTCAGGTGCACTTTTTTCATTGGATGTTTGCAGGGAAAGAAACACCGGCAGAACGCTTTCCCCAACGGACAATAAAGACTGCCAGATATCCGAAAGGAGAGCGCCAACTTCAAGGAGTCAGCATTTTTCTGAAGCTACTCTCGCAAGCAAGCAAGCAGTCCGAAAGAATGGTCGGCAGCTGGGCATCGGCCACGCAGTTCGACGCAATTAGAAAGCATCCTGTAATCGTCAAGCAACAAAATTGCCTGTTCCACTGCTAGTTCAATAACTGCTATTTCTGTATCATGTCACTTCACGGAAAAGAAACGTTTCGCGGAAAAATACACTGGTCATACTAAAACCATGAGAGGGAAATATTGTTACTCTACTCTCTTTATCACCCGATATCAACGAACGTACAGGAGCCATTAACGCAAAATACAATTTCGTTCTTTCCGATATAACTATAGTTTGCTAACTCACTCAGCTTCACTGTCACCAGGGAAGGCGTTCCTTCAACCAAAAAAAGGGAAAAAGTGCAGGAACTATTGATGTTTCAAATTTCGCGCGGTAGTGACGTGTCATGGGTTGGAGTGAATTAATATGAGCCAGCACCAAAACCCAGTTATCACTACCCGTTACCAGTTAGCATTGAATTGATTCGATCAACTCGAAATCGAGGCCGTGCCATAGTCGCAGAGTCAGATTTCTTGGTGGTGATTTAGTAAGGCAGTCTTGAATCGCACAAACAACACTCTGTGACGTCTGCGAGAAATTGCCCGCAAGTGGCTGACGAGTCGACTCTGCTTCATGTGGGACTTTATATCACGCTCATGTGTTTCAAGATAAGGAATAAATGGGTGTCATTGTTGTAATACAGTAAAATCTCCTTACAACGAACTTCGCGGGACCGCGGGATTTAATTTGCGATTTTGAAATATCGCAGTACTGAAAAACCATTATTTCCATGTCGGTAATGTAACACAACAACAAAAATTACATACCTTTGCTGCAGGTGCGAGTGTTGATACGCAAATAACAAGCAAAAACGCTGGGAACAGTCTGATTACAATTTATTGCTTAAAGAAATCTGTTATCTTCTTCTGGCGAGTAGACGACAGACGCTGAAGGACGAACGACTCCACATCCTCGACCTTCTTGTGAACGCCATCGGGAACATCTTCGCAGCGCCCGAGGAATAAACGTATCTTCTCGATCGAAACAAGAGCATCACAGCTAGAAACAGTCGATTCCTCTTCGTGCGTTGATACGGTGTCGGCATCTTCCGCATCATCTTCCTCATCGTAATGTTCTTGCCCACGCACTTGGTTGACGATATCTTCGGTGGTGAGCTCCGCGGATGTAGCCGCCGCGCTGTCGCAGTCAAAGTAATTGTCGAAGGTCACCGCGGTGTCAAAGAGGAGCTTCTCCGTAAGCTCATCCCAACGTTCTGGGTTGAGCTCCTTTTTGTCCTCGCTCTCTTGTGGCACAGGTGAAGTCTTGAAAAGGCCAGCCATTCGTCAGCAGTTGCTGATGGTGCTTCCCTTCACGCTCCACCACGACCCCGTGAGCATTTCTGCCGCTTGACGAATGTTGACCTCTGTGGGCAGCTTGAGTCGGATGTTAATCAGGAGGCGCTGCACAAGACGCTTCCGAAATTCAGCTTTCACACATCTGATGATGCCCTGGTCCAAAGTTTGGAGCAAAGAAGTGCAATTGGGAGGCAGAAATTCAAGTGTCACATTGCTCAATCGCACGTTCACCACATGCGCCGAACAATTATCAAAGATGAGAAGGATTTTTCTTCCTTTCTTCTTCATTGCATCGTCGAGTTGCAGCAGCCACTGGGTGAACAATTCCCGCGTCATCCACGCTTTCTTGTTGGCTCTGTAGTCGCAAGGCAACGAGACAACGTTTTTCAAGCAGCGTGGCTTAGCGGACTTGCCAATCACTAGCGGCTTGAGCTTTTCTGTGCCCGTGGAGTTGCAGCAGAACAGAACTGATACGCGGAGACGCGATTTGTTTCCGCCCTTGCACTTCCCCCCTTTAAAGTTCATAGTTTTATTAGGCAATAGCTGATAAAAGCACGCCGTTTCGTCGGCGTTAAAGACGTCGTCTGGAGAGAAAGCCTCGACGATTTCTTGGAAGTTGTCGTTCCGCCAGGTTACTGCACTCTCGGTGTCTGCTGCCTTCTCTTCGCCACAAGCAACTTGCCACGCAATGCCATTCCTCTGACGGAAGCGATAAAGCCATCCGGCACTTGCATCAAAGCCGGCGATGTCCAAGGCGAATGCAAACTGTCGGGCCTTCTCCTGAATTATAGGGCCTGACAAAGGCACATCGTGTTGCCTAGCGTCCTTAAACCACGTGAGGACGGCGTCGTCAACCTCCTGGAAGTCGCCCAGCCGCAGGCGTTTTCTTGAGGGTGCCAGCTGAGACTCTTGATGCAGCTTCATGATCTTGTCGCGATCTTTGAGTATTGTCGCGACTGTTGACGGCGCGATATCACGCTCCCTGCACAAGTCGACTTGCTTTTTTCCATTGCTCAGCTCCGTCAGAATGTCCACTTTTTCTTTGAGCGAAAACTGGCGCCGCTTCTGTTTAACACGGGGTCCAGAAGAACTCATTGTCGGCCAACAGAATGCACAACACAATCACGGCGCAGATACTTTGCAGCTCCAGCTGACATCTACAAACGTGCTCACACTAGACGTACGACGTAGTGTACGCACTCATCAGGTCGGTAGTGACGCCGCTCGCGATGATGCCGATGCTGCTTGGACTGTATCCGTTGAAACGGGTTTCCCCAGCTCTTACCTTCTGCTGCTGATGATGATGGTAGGTGAAAGCTTCAAAGATTTGACACCGAAAGTTCAGTGGAAGTTCGTAATAACGAAGCGTAATAACGATCGCGAGTAAAAATTACCTACGTTATTCTGAAATATTCGGTATTCTGAAATTCGTAGTACTGAAATGTTTTTACATATAGAGTATAGACGTTTTGGCGGGGATTTTCAAAAAATTCGTAAATCTGAAAAATTCGTTAATTTGATGTTCGTAGTAACGAGATTTTACTGTAGTGTGGTAATCAAGCTTGTCTGCCAGAATGTCTGGAATCAGCTGTTCTTTAAATGCCACAGCGCTATCTCTTCCTCCAGGCTCCTGACTGTCTTTTCTTAACATTTTCATGCCTGCGGTCCCTCCTGTAGCGCTTTCCATCTCAATTCTCAACCAAACACAAGAAATAAGGAAATAAACATTAGCTTAAAGGCCAACTGCACGCAAATATTTCATCGACCAAATTTATTTTGAATGTGTTGTACGTGCCACCAAATCAGCTGGGACACGAGTGGTAGCCCCTTGAACCGCATCGTTAAGGAGTCAGAGGCGTTTACAAAATTAAAGTCGTTCCACTCAATGTGAAAGCTATCGCCAAGGGCAGAGCAGTGATTCGCTATAATGGGCTGCAGCGCCGTTATCCGCTCACTGCTGCATTTAAACTTCCCCGCCTTCGCAGTGCTCGCGCGCCCCTGACTAAGTCGGCGCCAGCGGGAGTTCTGTTCTTTTTGCGCTTACTTCAATTTCGTATGCTGGAGCTGTTTTGCGTCATTTCGAATGCGTACTTTTTTTTGCGCGGCTGGAGCCTATCCACATCATTTCGAATGCGTCATTCTTTTCTTGCGCGGCTGGAGCCTTCCTGCGTCATTTCGAACGCGCCATTTATTTCTTGCGCGGCCGCTTTTTTTCGCTTACTATCGTACAAACCAACCCAACGAGCGTGAGGGCTGCCGGTTGTGTGCGCAGACTTTGCCTGAATGGTACCTGAAGTTTTCTTTGCGTTAAATAACCTGGGCATGTATGACAAGCGGCAGCGGTTCACGAGGTTTCAACGGTTATGCCCCAGCGTCACTCCCTGATCCCGGTACAGAAGGCTCTACTTCGGTCCCTTATCTCGCGGCGCCGCCTGATTCCGGCAGCTGCATCGACCGTTAGCGAGCTAAGACGACGAGGCGAGCCCATAAAGTGGTCTGCACTTCAAATGCTCAGCCGCAGAAAACGTTGCACCTGCCAGCGAATCGCGTAAACAGCCATGATGAACCTGTGACCCTCCGGCCGACCGGGGCTTTTTCCTCTGGTCAGCCATGCGGCTGGCGCTTCACCCATGTGCCCCGTGCGTGCGTATAGCTTGCGCGCAGGCTTGCTCCCGAGCTGCTGGCCGTCCGGCCGCTCACTAGTCGGCTACAACGTCATTTCAATAGCCTCGCTCTACAATTAGTTTCGGTTTCAAAATCACCGATTTTTGCTGATTGCTTACGGTGTCAACGTGCGTATTTCAATTGGTATATCTTGCACCTTGCTTTATTTTTAGTCAGCCTATACGAAAGCAGGGTTTTGAAGAGGGCGAAATTTTGAGTGCAGTTGGCTTTTAAGCTGGCAAGAACAGCCCGAACTCCCTTTGTCAGCTTCATGTCTTCATTCCTAAAACGAAGTTGTAGAATCGTGTCTGTGTGTGAAGTTGTATTTTCTCATCATGGTTCGTTTAAAAACAGACAAGGGGTTTGCCCCATTTTATCGAATTAAAGTGAAAGTATCATTAAGGCGGTAAAACTAGCCTAGCCAGTGTTTAGATCTGGGCCCACAGTTTCAGAAGTACTCAATTTTAGGAGGACAGGCGGGAAAGGTTCATTATAACGGGCAATGGCAATGCCCACTAAGCGCAGGTGTTGGTGTTGGTCAATACAGTAACGCAAAAAGGCAAAACAAATCAGTTATACGTAAGGCGATTGTAAAGTAAGGGAAGAATGGGAAATAAAAAGATTCCAGGAGAAAAACGTTACAAGACCTCAAGACTAGGAAACTCTGCGCAATTATGAGGGAGATAACATGTTGATAGTGGTATGAGGGCCTATCAATTGATAAAATTGATAGGCCTTCCGAGAAACCATAGTCGTCTGGTCGCTATTGTCCACGTCACTTGCCAACCTATCTGACTGGGTATATTGGGAAGCTGTAGTAGCCAATGGGAATTTTGATGTGGGGTTTCGGGCCTGATGCCGCAGTGGGATATTTTTCTCATAGACCCGGCCACGACGACCTGGGGTCGGCACTTTTCCCGCCACGTGGGCATAGGGATGCGTGAATTATGGCCACACATTAATACCTACATTGCGTTTACAGCAAGACGCAAGGCCGCAGGAATTTCTTTTTTTACTTTTTAAGAATTTCTCTTTTTTTCGCCGGTTCGTTTTTATGTTGTCTCCAAAAAAACTCAGGTTTAATGGGCGCCAAAGAGAAGTCCTTAACTAGTAAGAACGACGACGCACTCCTGTTGCGTTCAATCAGTCTTGCACCGTAACCGGTACTTTATCACATAACATTAATAGAATATATATTCCAGCCCTTTAATATGCCCTATGGCGATTCGATCTGAGGCCTATGAGCAATAGTACTGTGAATAACAGGCCAACAGCCGTAGCAAAGGTTGCGCAGATTTTGGAGGGCAAAAATTGTCACTTGCTTGAGGCGCCTTTTCACCTAATCCGACTTCTTCAGGGGCATACACGCGCACAATGAAACCAATTCTCTCCCCTTCCTAGTGTATCACGTGATTGCACATTGCTCCTCTGTACACATGTTATTTGGGGCATACGACAGACGTATAAGGGGATTCGGTGTCCTTTTCTCGAACCGGTGAAACAGTCGGGGCATCGGCGGAGATTTGGAGAGGCGAAGCCAGGACAAGCCTGCTCTCTCTCCCAGCCGATGTGATGGTACGCCCCGACTAACTCTCCTTTTCGATGGTACGTCCCACGTAACTCTCCCTTATGGAAATGAAATATGTACACAAGCCGTGGGATCGCACGAAATGATTGTAAGTTTCTGAGGAATGCATACCAGATGAAAAGGACCGTGCCTTGCATCCACATTACTCAGACCATCCGCCGACTTGCCCACATCGCGCAATATATCCGAGTGGGACTCACGTCCCACTTGAATGCCCGGCCATCTCCTACCACCGTTCTACGTCCTCCTTATTCCCGAAACAGCTCCTTGTGCCACTCGGCCATTTTGGATCTCTGAGGCAGCTGCAACGTTGCCAGATCATCTAACCCTCCTGTCGCCTACTTTACGCGAGCCGGAACTGGGCCACCAGCACCAAAGAGCCCTAAAAAATGAATGTTGTATCCTTTGGGCCAACGAAGCGTTTAAATCTATAATTCAGTCAATGAATCAATAAATCACAATATGCCTAGAGCATGAGCACTGAAAGAGAGGGGACGCACGGTTTACAAGGTGTGGAATATATTCTGCATACCCTTTTGCATAAGTTGATTAAAGCACTGAAGCATCGCAGAATCCCTATTTTATTGACTGAGCAATTTGTCATGCGCAAAATTCCGTTTCTTATACTGCCAGGAAATTCCAGCAGCTATGATAATTACCCAGGATTAATTACAGCCACGGCCGGATTCATTACATTTTCTCTCCTCGAAATGAAAAGGGCAAATAAAATCAAAAGCCTTAATGAAGATAAAAGAACCTTGTCGTCCATTCTCCAATTTACTGGTAGACGGACAAATGAAGCTGACCTGGCTGTTACATAAGTAAAATACAGATTGATTTGTAACAATAACAAATACCCTACCCTAATTAACACTGAGCAACAACTAGCAGTAACAGTGTTTGTGATGGTTAAAGCTCAAAGCAGCAATGCGAGGCGCGAGGTACATCCTCAGGCTGCACCGCAAAGTAAAAAGAGGTTACAAAATATAGTCCCTCCTTTCTTTATCTCGCTGAAAACTACATATCTAAGCGGTTGCGTCCAGGCGCAGCTTTGCTGACCAGCAATGTTCTCCGGGGCCTTAAATTAAGGACGAGTCTGTTAAATTAAGGAAAGGTCTGTGTGAAAAGCCGTTTGATCCTCTAATATGAAGGCGCGCTATTCAGCACCGCTCCACAGAAACACAGGGGAAAGGTCAGTGCGTAGACTGCCAACTTGTCATTATTCGTATGAAATTCCACACAAATGCAATAAATAATTCTTGTAAAAAAATTCGCCGTGTATGAGCTTTCTTTCGCTGCAGATGTCGAAAGACGATAATCCTCTGCCGCCTCTGTTACATAAGTCCTTGTGCTTCCGGCACCCACCCGAGATGCTGTTCCCCTGTCATTTCTGTCATGGCATGATTTTAAATGCAATAGAGCTTTGTTTAAAGGGGCCATGAACACAAAAGTACAAGTTTGTTTTATTCGAAAGATTTCGTGTTCTGTGGTGCCCCCGCGCTTGTCCGGGAGCAGACGATGCCGTATTCGCTGAGAAATTAATAAGTTTAGGTTAAAAGTTTGATTCTCCCGCCAAATCGTGTGTTTCCGCGACACGTCCGCCATGAAGTCAGGATGGCGGGTATTCAAACGAACTTCTACTGCGTCATTCGGCTCTGCTGTCTTGCCTGTGGTCAGTCCTCCCAGATGGCGCTACCATTCTCATCCACTGACCGTTATCCGCCATTGCTTTGTTTTTTGACCGTATTTGCACCTGTCTTGTTTTATGTTACTGTAGAAAGTAATCGTTTCGTGAAACATGGGTCTGCTCGACAAACAGGGTCACTAAGACAACGTCACTTAGTCCAATGGTTAGTGTCGTATAAGACAACTCCAAAGCGGCGGACTGCTGTGTAGCTAAAACAAGCCTAGTGCGCCCAGTACCAACATCAGGACGCATCGGTACTTATATGCTTACGTGTATTTTCGTAACTTTCATTGTTTACCGCACCATTTTTACTGTTGTAAACTAAATATGCATTACATTTGAGCGCAAATAGCTTGTCCGGCAAGCTTAAAAGCCGTGCTTAATTTTTTGTTTTGCTTTTGTCATCCTCAGCCAATCGCAGAGCTGGGCACATATGTCATCATAGGTTCTGTTACGGGAAATGGGCTAGTGGGTCGCATGGCCATTGCCTCTTTTCCTAATAATGAAGGTTATTTGAGCGAAGTATGCGTTAAAATGGTGTCAGTATGATTCTAACGGCAATCTTTCGAATGAACCAAACTTGTGTTTGTCTTCAAGGCTTTTCCTGAAGGGCACAGGGTAGGCGAAATTTTGAAAAATGACTTTTGTTTTTCTTCGCAATTCGGGAAGTTCAATTCCTTGGGCACATTTTCTATATTCACACTTGCCTTAAAAAGTCTTATTTCTCGCTAAAAACAGTTTTTCCGTAAGCAGTTTAAGTGCCCACATCCTCTTAAGAATGTTCTCAGGGTTTACTGT